>APFE031092072.1:0-54450 GCA_000404065.3 Pinus taeda | reverse complement strand
ATTAGCAGAGGAAGGAATGACATTGTAACAGGGCAAGACATGTACAATCATTGGGGGGAATATGTGTTTCCATTGGTTATTCCTCCGCTGGGCAGAATATGACCACGAGTGTGCAGCTTCAAGGAGGGGTAGTGATTCTAATGAGGCAGGCCTGTTCATATATGCAACGATAAAGTTTGGTGTCGATCTGGGATTTTCACTGTCTTGTGAAACACGTCTGAAAACAACTCTGTTGACATTCAAAGAACGAAATGTACGGCTGCAGAGAGAAAGAGGTAGCTTTTGTAACATATGGCATATTTCTTGTGCACCGATGTCTCTATCTGCGATCATTTTTGTAAGGAGTTTTCGGATGACAGCAACAGTAGGCGCTTCTGGAAGTGCACTTTCTGATAGCCGTGATAGCATTTGACGGTAGCTTTCTGATCTTGTTTCTTCTTTTGCTGCATACTTTGAAATATATTTCAACACAGCATGGCGAGAAAGGACTGGTTGGCAATCAACATTCGCTCTCCAAATAGAGAGTAGATCGGCATTGTGAATATTCAACCTTTCATCATTGCGAGCAGGGACGTAGGTTTTATGACCTTTATCATCAATGAAAAGTGAAGAAGTGGAATTCAACTCCCATGGTACTCCATACCGACAGCTAAGTATATTGTCTTTCTTACAAAGACAAGAAGATTCATGACACTTTGTATGACGTTGAACGCAGTTGACGAGCTCTATATAGTCTTCAAACTGATTGGACGCGAATATTGATGTTGTGTCAAGAAGACATGGGTTATGAATTGTTGATTGGTGAAGTGGAATATTTCAGTGTTCTGCTTGGCGGGGATTCTAGGCAGTTACGTAGTGGTCGAAATATTTCTTTGCATTAGCAATTTCTAGTGCATTGTCCCAATCAAGTGTGTCCATGTCTGGTGCATTTTGTAGCCAGAGGAAGCCATGAATGTGTCCGGATCCTCGATGTTGCCATTCGTATCTGAAAATAACATGAAGTTTACATATGGATAATACATATATGTACAATGTATAAAATTAATGTAGAGGGAAATGGATATTAATTAATACCTCCACCAGTAGTCGATTGCATGGAGGCCTTTTTGTAGGATTTCTTCAAGAAAAATTGTTAATCTGCAATGCATATATTGGGCTGTTAGATGTGGGTTTTTGATTATATTTTGAATTTTCCATTGGAAGGGGTTGACTGAATTGGAAGGAACACTGTTGGGCATGATTGTGTGCAAGTCATGCCATTTAGTATCAGTTGCGCTGAGAGTGAAGAAGAAGGTTGGGCTTCCTATTTGCGTGATCATGTCAGTCAGCTCAGATCATCGTTTGTTCCAGAAAGACCGTGTTCCTCGTAGGGCTGAACCGAACTGCATTATTTGCTCTGGCAATCTTGATTCTGGAGAATCATGCAGACACTGGTGTAGATCTGAAACCATTGTTGGCAAGCTGTTTTCAATGTACTTTTTCATGAAAACATTAGCTGTTGCTTGGCTACGGTGGCGCAATAGAATGTTATAAAGATAATAGCGGAATCTTGGGTGTTGGCCGAAGTGGTTATCATGGTAGTGCAGCAAGTGTAAAGCATATTCATGCATCTCAACTTTTGTAAGTCTTGGTTGCATGATCATTGCGTTTCCTGTAGGGAAGAGTGTGGGGAATGCCATGGCAAAGAGGCCGATGGTATTGTATTCATTTATAGCAGTTAAAGATATTGGATGCCAATCGATAGAGCTTATTGAATTTGAATGGGGCAAGTGCAAATAGTTACGAATGTGCTCAAGCTCAGTGCATGAATTTGGGAGGATTGGAACGAAAGAAGAGGGTTGGATTTCTGATGGAGGTAGCATGACATTAGTATCATACGTAGAATTAGTAGTATCTTGATGGGGTTCAAAAGAGGAGGTGGTTACATTATGGAGAAGGGAAGAAATGTTTGTAGGGTGATTTGGCAGCGCAGAAAGTGCAGATGAATTGAATTGAACATCATGGTAGTAAGGGTCATTTTTTATTTTGTATTCGAGGGCTGCAAGGACGTGTGATTTGCAAACGAAGAATTCATAAGCCTTTTCAGATGGAGTTTGCCTTTTGACAATGAGGATGTCTAATTCAGAGAGCATTCAGGGTAAGTATTTGGCAATAGTGGTGATGTCTTGAGGGAAACTAATGGTATGGCCACTATATTTGTATTGACCACCACAGGAATGAGTGACTTGTAGAATGGGGTTGACACGTGCGATGAGCATTTCTTCAACCTGTGTTAACTGGTAAAGGACATAGGGTTGTTCTCCAGGGTCCATGTTGTTTAGTTCAGAAAACCGTCTGGCTGATTTGGATGACGCACAACGAAAACAAGAGAGTCTACAATGGAAAAGCTTTGTTTTCATTCCTGGGTATGCTTCCTTGCATATTGTGCAAACATGCAAGGTAGAAAGTCCATCAATCCTTTCTCGAAAGCGACGGTATTCATCAGTAAGGGGAGGGTTATATTGGAATTCATGAATGTGAGATGGGTTGGTTTGTATAGTTGGGAGTGCATTTGAGGTGGGAAGGGATGTAGAGGAAGTAGTAGGGTTGTTGCGATTTTCATAAAGTAGTCGACATCGTGCATTTATTCTATCCTTTTGTTGTGCATAAAGAAGATGGCGCCGCTCGTTTTTGGCTGCAACTTGATTGTTTGTTGGCATATCTAAACAAGTACAAATAATTATTGTTAGTTTTGCTAAATGAGTAGTGCATGTTTGGAGAATGTAGTACAAGTATTAGAAATAATTTTTTTTAGGTAGACTAGGTAGAAGGGAAAACATGCAATTAGGAGTGATATAAAATCATAAGTTATTTTGGCATCTAACATTGAAAGGAGAGAAGCAAGATAAAAAATATGTTGCTCCCTTCTTCTTCAATTGTCTTTTTTTTGTTTGGCATGTTTGAACGATAAAATGAATAGATTAGCAAGGAAGAGATCATTGTATAACATGTAGACAACGAACGAGAAACATATGTAGTAACTCTTTGCAAATCTTGATATTTATATTATTAAAATGTAAATGGCAAACATACATATTTTGGAAGGTCTGGAAGAGAGTATTTGAAGTGAAAGTTAAAGTTTGCATCATAATAACATGGGTGTGTAATTTACAACACTATGAGGCAATGAGTTGTGTGGATATGTTTGTTTATGTACAAGAAGTCGTGTTTGAAGAGACCCTAAAAAGCAGTTCACAGCCGGCGAACAATAGGTCGTTTTGAAGTGGACATTGCTTAAAGGTCAAGCAGTGCTTCTTTGAATGGAGAGGCATATTGAATTTATTCTGAATTGATCAGTATTGGTTGCAAGTGTTGAATACCGTTGAATTTTTTTTTCTTTAATGCAAAGTGTTAGTTGGAAGCATCGGCCTGAAATTAGGCCACAAATTTCCTGCAGACCAGCTGGTTCGATAGAAAGAAGGAACAAGTCTTTTGTCGTGATGCCCATGAGCTCGTTTCTTGCATCATTGAAAACTGTGACATTCTGCAGATTCTTGGTGTGGTCATGTAGTTCAATTTTAGGTTTGTACCAGTAGTCACATTCTAGGAAGTTATCATTACATTTGTACAATGCCATCCCATGGAGGAAATATGGGCCGTGCTTTCAAGTTTCTGCAGATTTTTCTTGTTCCACGTGTATGCTTGGTATAGACCAAAGGGAATCCTTCTACAATTATTCTATGCAGGGCCACAGGGCATATGCGGGTCACAAAAAACACATAACTCCCAACAAAAGATAGATGCTTCCCTTCATATTTCAACCCAAATGTGTGGCAGTTCATATGAGAATTGAGAAAGACTGGATGATCCAGTGCAAGAAGCTTGAGATTAGGGCCAGAGCTAGAAATGGCAAGGACTTGAAAATTTGCAGTAGTAAGGAGGAAATAATGAAGAGGGTTGCTAACATTCCTGGTCTAGAGAAGCCCTCTGTTTTTTGCTGGCTGTTGCCGAAGATCTTTTAGAGGACAAAGTGTTGTTAGAGGGAATTGGACGGATGTCAACTGTAGATTATAAGAGCCAGAATGTGCACATTCACCAAGGGAATGATTATTCCATTTCTAGTACTGTTTGTTTTTCTTCCATTTTAACAAGATCTGATTTTGAAAGTGGAATGAACATTTCAGGAATTAAAGCAAGCATTATATAGTGTTGAGTATGGAAATGTATCAAAATGTGATGTTGAATTCTCGTATGTGAAAAGAATATGTATACATAGTTTTTAGGATAAACTGACTTGAGAACTATACCCTACTTTTATCTTGAACCATTTTAGTTTATATTTCTATTAATCATAATACCTTTGGCGTAGCTTGTGTCAAACCGATATACTTGTTTTGAATGATCCATTGGAAAATACAAATTATAGATCCTAAACAAAGATATTCAATTGGTACAAACGATGTGCAGGCATTGCAAAGTTCCATATTCCAAATGGTTGTTTGATTATTTTTCCAAATAAAAGCATCGTATGCAATGTAGTGTCCACGTTCTTAAGAGTAGATAAGTAATTCCAATTTGCAATCACAAAGGATGATCTAGTTTTATGTTGCGTTCCCATGTCATGACTTGCTACAGTTTTTGGACTAGGTCAAGAATCTAGTACAGAACAAAAGTATCTTATGAACTGCAATGTCCATCTTCACAAAAGCACATACAACAAATCATAGCTGTAGGTTATGATATCTGTAATGTGTGCATATGGATGCCTACGTATTTTCAGTTGATAAACGAGTAGTGCATGTTTGGAGAATGTAGTACAAGTATTAGAAGTAAATTTTTTTATTTGAACATAAAATTACTATTTTTTATTTCAACATTGGTGAAGGTAGGTAGATTAGGTAGAAGGAAAAACATGCAAATAGGAGTGATATAAAATGAATAGATTAGGAAGCAAGAGATCAATGTATAACATGTAGACAACGAATGAGAAACATATGTAGTAACTCTTTACAAATCCTAATATCTATATTATTAAAATGTAAATGGCAAACATACATATTTTGGAATGACTGGAAGAGAGTATTTGAATTGAAACCTACAATTTGCATCATAATAACATGGGTGTGTAATTTACAACAATATCAGACAATGGATGTGCGGAAATGATTGTTTATGTACAAGTAGGCATGTTCCAAGAGACTGAAAGAGCAATTCACAGGCGGCGAACAACAAGTCGTTTTGAAGTGGACAATGCTTGAATGTCAGTGAGTGCTTCCTTGCATGCAGAGGGATATTGAATTTCTTCTAAATTGACCAGTATTGGTTGCAAGCATTGAACACCGTTGAAGTAGTCTGCTTTAATGGAAAGTGTTAGTTGGAAACGTTGTCCTGAGATTTGGCCACAAATTTCCTGCATATCAGTTGGTTCAATAGAAAGAAGGAACAAGTCTTTTGCTGTGATGCCCATGAGTTCATTTCCTGCATCATTGAAAACTGTGACATTCTGCAGAGTCCCGGTGTGGTCATGTAGTTCAATCTTAAGTTTGTACTGGTAGTCACATTTTGGGAAGGAACCGTTACATTTTGTACAATGCCAAAGATTGTTAGAATGCTCCACAACCTTCTTCATGCATTGTTTTCCATTGAAATCTAATGGACATGCTAGAAAGTAGAAGTCATCCATATGAAGAGCAGTAATTGTTGCTCGAACTGAAACCCGGATTGCTTTATCGGAGAGTTGCATGCTAGCAATTTCATAAAACGTCTTTCGTGGTAGGGCACGTTTCGAAGCAACACCATAATTCCTACTCAAAGATGGAGAAGAGGAGCTGTAACCTGTTTCACGGAACCATGCATGTAGTTCGTGAGTTTCTTCAACTTGTGGATTTATTATGAGAGTGCTTGTTGGTATCGTCCCTATTGTGGTGCCATTGAAGGCAGATATGCGACCTCCTTTTATTGCAAGGATTGGTGGGTTGTCGAAAGAGTAGAATTCAGAAAGGTTTTGTCCTATATAGTCACAATGGTCTCCCCATAATGTTACATCAATGCTAAAACCTGACTTGTCTTTTAATATTAGTGTTTTCCTTAATGTTTCACTTCCATCTTTCCATCGAATTGTTGATGCAGGTGAAGTGGAGGTAACAACACCAATGACATCCACATTCATATTTGGAGGTGCATTTTTTACTTCAGCAATAGTCTTGAAGTGAAAGCTCTGGTAAGGGAATGTTGGATCATCTGTGGGACATGGATGGATAGTGGAAGCAACAAACAAGTAAATTTCCCATTTGTTGTTGAGGTGGTTGTAGATTGGATTTGCTTCTTTCACTGTGCCATTTGAAACAATGTATAGCTGCCCAACTTGAATGAGATTGTAAAGAGATTCGGCTAGTGCGGCAAATGCAGAAAGGTGGATCTCTTCCCTATCACGATTGATAAGGTCAAAACCAAAAACTTTTCCTGAACCTCGTACATTGGTGTAAGCCTTCAATGATGTTTTTGCCGATGCCCGACCTTGGATTGACCAATATTTTCGATAAGGGCTGAGTGTCGTGAATGGAATTGTTGTAGTTGTTCCTGTAGTTGGTGGAGTAACTACAGAGGGCAATTTATCTTCAGCTGATGAGGAGCTAGACTGGGATGTACCTGCTTGTGCATGTAGTAGCATCGATGCGTCCCTCGTCAATGCTGCTGAGCGCAGCACAACTTCAAGCTCAACAACTCGGATGGACCTTATGTAAACAAATGAGAAATGAATTAATGAAGATTCCATTTTCCTTCTTTAAATGCAAGAAGCATTTAGAAGGGAAAAATTAAAAGAGGGTAAATTCAAATGGTGGGCCTTACGAGGAGTTTTGGAGCACTGTGCAAGCTGCTTTTTTAAGTAGAATTATCGAGTCAATTTGGATGTCTCCAGATACAACCTGTGGGCCATATGCGGATGGTAGCAAAGTCTTAAGTTGATGTGTTCCATCAGATAGAGTGATATGGAAGTGCGAGGATGTTGTTTTTAATGAGGTTACAGAACCAACATCGATTATCTGAAGAAGTGGCATTCGTTGTCAAGGCTGTCTCCATAATATTAATAGGAGGTTTCTTTTTCCTGTGATAGGAGTACCTGCAATGCATCAATTTCACAACAACACAAAATCCTAGTCAAAGAAGATGTGATGTGAATGCAGATTCTAATCTAAGAAGGCTAACTTTTGATGGTGAAACAATAATAAGGGCACAACCTAGATGTGGAGGAGAACAACCTCTCGTATTAACCACCCAAGGTAGACCACATTAACAAAAGTGCATGTTAATCAGATTCAATACTGTCAAAACATTATTGAAATAGGAACATTTGCCAGCCATTACTGATACTGATCCTTTCTTGAATACTTTGTTTGCACATTACATGTGATCTTCTAGGAAAAATCCACACGTTTTTTACACAACGTACAACCCATTAAGAGATGTGTTTAAAGCAAGGCAATTGCCATATATTTCGCTCACTTAATTTACCCTTTGCAGGAATGAAATGGATATCCCTTCATAGTATTTTTTGCATAATTTATACTTATCTGTGCACTCTAGGGTATGTCTGCCTAAAACTATACATTTCTTGTAAACCTACGCTATATGGTATTAAGAGATGTGTCTCAAGAGATGTGTTGAAATATGGGTAACAGGTTTCAGTCATCAATGTAAAAGAGGCATTCGGTTCCCATATCAAACAAAGCTGAAATACAAAATATAAAACCCACCATCCAAAGTAAGTATGAGAGTTTTCCTTTACATACACACTCAATAACTCTTGCTCACACTTCTGGTGGGCTCCTCTCCAACTCGAGGGGGGGGGTTCTTCCCAAACAATCAGATTGCTAAGGCTATCGAATGAACACAGAAGGTGAATTTTGAATAGTAATCCTTAACGAAATGGGTGACGATAGTACACTGGATCAATGGGTGAGGGAAAGGAATATGAAGGTAAAATCCTCATTCTGCTATATAATTTCTCTCTCCTGTAATTTATTTTATGTTCAGCTCAGCCTCAAATCCTCACCTGTCAAGTGTTATAGCTTTTTCTGTGAAAGCCTTTTTTGGAATCTTCCTCCCCAACACCTTGTGATGACTCCTGTGTTAGCACATTGGAGGTCTCAATTTGTAAAAGATGATGCCTTGAGCTCTCAATTCTGCTATATAATTTCTCTCTCCTGTAATTTATTTTATGTTCTGCTCAGCCTCAAATCCTCACCTGTCAAGTGTTATAGCTTTTTTTGTGAAAGCCTTTTTTGGAATCTTCCTCCCCAACACCTTGTGATGACTCCTGTGTTAGCACATTGGAGCTCTCAATTGGTAAAAGATGTGCCTTCAACTCTCAATTGGTAAGAGTTGTTGCATTAAGTGAGATTGAATGATGATGGGAAAATAATTTAGAATGACAACAACATATCAGTCAATAAGCTCTTCTATATTTGGGGAAAGGATGCCTCTTAGAAATTCAAGATAACATGGCACCATGTTGCAGGATAAGAGGAATCTCATAAGCTTTATGTAGGAGTGAAGACTATGATCAATGAGTTCTAAAACTATAAACTTCTAAGGAACCAAGAAAACTCACAAGCCAAAGAACTCCTACATTGTTGACTCCACCTACTTTTTCTTCAATCCACTTAGGCCACACCTTTTAGCTATTTTATTTTTGCTTGAACTACAACGGTATTTTTTTATTACAAAAATAATATATGAAGCAAGGTAAAATCCTCAAGACCAAGTGCCTAATCACACCTTGGGAAATGGAGTCAAGGGAGCATTGATCAAACAGGGAAAGTGCATGCAAATTTAAGGCAATACTGGTTGCTATCCATGGCACAAATCAACCAGTTTGTTAATTTTCATTACAGAAAATTACCTTGGAAGGCTACAGGGGCCATACCTAAGCATTTGTCACGAATGTGTCATTATGTTAACCTAGCGAGAAATTGGTTTATTATAGCAAACAAGTGTGGGAGAAGCATGGTCAATTTTCTCTAAATGACCATGTCCATGTATGCATCATCATCAAGTGTTGCTCAAGGAATCAAGTGACATCAATCCATCAGCATACAATAGTCAATATAACATAAAAATTGGAATCATGTTTAATGGAGCTCTGCATCTCTCGTCTTCCATCAACTATGGAAGTCCATGTCTTTCAATTTTATACCCTTTGTTCCGCATTATTCTTCCAGACACAAAAGTTGGTTATCGATATCCAAACAAAAAGAGAGCATAGAAATCTTTTAGAAAAAGAGATACTGTCATTTTAAAAAACAGAAATACTCTTATATAAAAATAATATTGTTAACTTTGATTATGACATGGTTTTCAAAAACTGCATAAAAGATTTTACCAAGAACCATCTTTATACTTTTTTAGACAGAAGGTAGCAATTGAATTCTGTTCTCTGTATACATGATCAAATTGGATGTACCTCTTTTGGACAGAAGGTCGAATTATGTTCTCTGTATACATGATCAAATTGGATGGGCTGGAAGAAGTTTACTACGATCTGAATTTGATTCATCCAATTTGATAAAATGAGCGGACTGAACTGATCCAATCTGTAATATCTTGGCATCACCATCCTGCAATCTCTCAATCCCCAACCACTTTGCAACATATAACACAGCCCACAAAACTATAACCTGGGCTCTATTGTTTGTTCCTTTTCCTCTTTCCCACCAAAAATGATAATAAAAACCCAGATTGATTTTAATGAAAGTTCCACATCCACAATTTCTCCTTTAACATGCTCCATTGAAGAACCCACAAAAAATCTAAGTGCCAAGTGAGTTGAAAGTGGGCATACACTACCAGTATGACCAATAAGATAAGGCAAATGTTAGTGAACATAATTATCTGGAATAAGACATGGAGGAATCAATTTTTACTAAGTGACAAATTCGTTAGTAAGTGCAACATAATATTTATCAGGATTTTTAATGCAGATAACATGTTATTGGGATAATCAGTTTGAAATTATTTTAGTTTTCATTATTTGTGGAAGTTCAGAGAAAGCAGAGGAAAAAGGAGTTTACAAACACAAACACTGGCATCCAACAACAACCCTTTTTTTACCAAAATTATGTGTCCTGCGAACCCATAAAATTGCATTGAATTCAATAATTTGCAAAATACATTCATAATATACAAATTTCTATGCCGACGGGTGAGCTGCCATTTGCTGCGGCACCTCCAGGTGATCGATCCCTCCCCCTATTCCTCTCAATGGGTGATTGAATTAAATCGTATTTCAATTTCAGCTTGGGGCCCAACAGCTGAGATACATCACGCATCTCAACGACTCATCCTTCAATTCTGCTTTCTTTGACTTTGCTAATGTTTCTTGAAGATGGGGTTTCAGATCTGTTTCAGAGGCAGAAGAAGCAACAGCGCCAACGCCAACGGCAGTGGCAGAAACAATCCCAAATGTATTATAAGGAGAAATAGAGAACAACTTGGGCGTCATTAGTAGATTCTTGAAATTGAAGGCGCGCTGATCTGTGAAGATTCTGAGACCTTCAATGGCTACCACAGCCGCCATACAAGAGGCCCTCTTTGAAATACAACTCATCTTCCTTTCTTCCTTCCTTTCTTTGGATTTAGATTTAGAATTGTAGAGAAAACAAAGCAAACAACATTAACGATTGTGAAATTGTAGAATGAGATGACATTTGAGATTTAGTTATGTATTTATGTGTGTGTAAGTCATCCAGGAAGCCAACAAACAGGGGAGAGAAAACCGTAAAAGACCAAAACCACCAGGGTAGAATAAAGGCATATGATTAAATCTACTGGCGGGTGTGAAAAATCCAATCCATTCCATTGCTGGTTTTTCATTTGGCTGTTGCGGGCGCTTTCTGGTTGTTAGTGCAGTTTTGCTCATGCAAAATATCCCATAGAAAACGCGGTTTTGGTAAAAGGCGGGCAAGGATTCTGAATTTGTTGGGGAGTGGGCATCTTAAGGCATGGCATTATAAAAAATCATTTTAATGAAACATACCTAATCTCAACGGATGAATTTTCCAATCAGCTGGTTGGGGCTCAACCTTATTTCTCTCCAAAAATCCAGTAGAAGTAGCTTATGTGTTACACCAGTCATTTCCAAAAAGCAAACGTTAGTTGCTGGATGCTTGAAAATGCAGAGGACGAAGATGAAGCCAGTGTTCTAAATAGAGAGGAAATAGTGAATGAACTGGGAAATGTATAATTAACAATTTACCTGACACTATTGGGGGCATTGCAAAAGAAAATGAAATCAACAAACATAGAGCTGATGTGGTGAAAACCTCAGATGCTCGGAGCGATTCAGATACATCTCAAAACAGAACGCAAGCAAATAATTGATAAATTAGAGTTGAATGAAATAATTGATAAATTTGATCATGGCATCTCTGTGAGATAGTTTCTCGAATTCCATGCCAAGCAAATGATTCAGGTACCTCTGCTTTCAAAATGTCTACTACATCTAGTTCAGGAAATCAAGGGTAAAACGAAGGTAAAACGGAGTGATGGCTTCAAATTCAGGGAACAGGACAAAGGCATACTCCATCACATCGGCAAAGGCATGAAAGTTGGCTTAGGTAATGCTATTTACATGCGAGAATTCACAGCAAACATTCAATTGTAGATTCATAAACAGAGACAAAACCCCTATTCGGAGTTGGTCGCAGTCTGCAAGGAAGGGGAAACAAAGTAGTTCAAGAATGAGCAGACCTGGAAGAAACGAGATTGTGCAGAAGTATCGGCCTAACAACAGCACGGGCTCACGATTTCCAGCTCCGTTCTTCGTTCGTGAGATTCTCGAACCAGGCTCCTTTGTTAGTTTGAACACTGCTACATTGTGTGAGATTGATCCAAGCTGTGGGTAGTTTGCGAAATTGATGTCGGTAGGTTGATCCATGAAGGCTGCCTGTAAGGTCATGGAAGCAGGAAAACAGAAGAACAGTTGATCGTGCCAGAACGGATGTGGGTTTTTGGGAGTAATGAGCAATAATGAATCTCGTTTATTCTCCGATTTATGCTCAATTGTGTCTCTGTTCCGATTTATGAAGGCCGCTTGTCAGCACTGGATGCCATCCACATTCAGCGGGCATAGGATTCGATCGTTTGTGACACGTTGCCAGACGAGCAGATACTCAGGATCCTTCTGAAAGTTTTTTGGATCCATAAGGTACAAGGTGTATACCAGAGAGAATAAACTGAGTACCTGGAAGAGAATTACCAAATGAAGGAATATTTGACGCAGTAGGTTTTTAAATGTGAAATTTCAGGGCGGCCGAGTACCGTTATTTCTGAGCTACAGGAATTATGCGCATTATCTTAATCCGTGGGCTACAGTTAACTTCGTTCCCTGGATCAAGGTGCTGTCGGTTGTAAACCCTTCCCGTTCGTGGACAGAACCGCAACTGGTCATCGACAGGAACCAAACAGAACCGCAGAAGACTGCCAGGGGTTATGCCCACCCGATGCCAGGTGTTAGCATGAGGACGACAGGGATCCGACGCCACGTGTCAGCTGGAGAACGAAAGGGATGACGAAGGTCCCCTTCAAAGGAAGGCCTATCGGCCTAATTATTTAATACAATAATAATAATATAATATTAATTCTTATTAATATGGTTATTATATTTATATTAATATTATTGATAATAACATTAATTCATAATATTATTGATAATTGATATATGTGTTTGATATGGGCCTATTCATATTTATCAACCACATTTATTAACGTGATTGTGTTAGTGTTAAAAATATATATTATAAAAAGCCTACACATTCTAATCTTTGTAGTTAAATCTCTTTCAAAGTGACAAAATAATACAATAATAATAATATAATATTAATTCTTATTAATATGGTTATTATATTTATATTAATATTATTGATAATAACATTAATTCATAATATTATTGATAATTGATATATGTGTTTGATATGGGCCTATTCATATTTATCAACCACATTTATTAACGTGATTGTGTTAGTGTTAAAAATATATATTATAAAAAGCCTACACATTCTAATCTTTGTAGTTAAATCTCTTTAAAGTGACAAAAAAAATATAGAATAAAAAAAAAGATAATGCACTTGACTACTTCCTTCTTATTCGCAATAATCATGATATGTGATAATCTATAAATTTCCTTGATTCATGTTAAATGTATACTTTCTATTGAATTTGAAGAGCTAGTAGAAATTAAAGATCTAACGATATTTTTTCCTTGTGAATATGTTATGTTTTAATAGAAACTCATTTTGAAAATGTAAGTTTTAAATTTTCATAATACTTTAAAGTCTATACAAATTTTGTATACACAAAAAGATAAAAGTTAGACATAAGTAATAATAATAATAATAATCATTAAAAAAAAATTGTTGGAAGTAATGTTTCTATGTGTTGTTGTGAGTTGTCATTGTGAGTTTCAAGTGTCAATCTAGAAGTTGTTGATTCCTATGTTATGAGTTGGAGTCGTGTCATGCCCAAGTCATAGATCCACTTTCTTAGGATCTAGATTTGTGCAAGTTAGAGATTTATGTCTTATATATGTGTAATTTTTGTGATCAATAAAATATGAAGTGAATTGTGATTTATGTGTGACAATTCTCTCTCTATAATTTACAACAAAACTGCTTTTTCCTGGGTAAGAATTTGTCTTCCTCGGACCTAAGGAAGCACGTTAATGACCTAAGGTCCACAGGCATTTCACAGGAGTGAAATCTTTCCCCCTTACAAACTACTAGCGGGTAATGACTTTCCTTGAATAATAGTGGTAAGTCATGTTGCATTAGCTGATAGCAACCCTGCTGACTTTCCTCACTAAATCCCCACTTCTAACAGGACAACTGAGTTATGATAAGTTTTCTTATTGTAAAAGAACAATATTAACCAAAAACAAGTTAAAAATAGACTCAAATAAACTAAACTTATCACCCTTTTTTACTCCCATATCAACATATAATCCATAAAACCAATTATACATTTTAATCATATAAAAATATATAAAATAAGTAATTTTAAAAAAATCATAAAAATTAATTAAATAAATTAATTCATTAAATTTAAATGTAAATAAAATAATAAAAACTTACCTCAAAATATTAAATAAACTATTATTTATTTCATGCAAAAAGATACAATAAAATTTATTAATATATTTAACTAAAAAATAGCCATAAATTATTAATAAACCTTATGAACTAATTTTCATCGTCATTATACTCCTACCAATCCAATATCTTAAAATGAGAATACCACTACACAGAAATTCAAAATTCTTGCGAAACAAAAGAAAATACCGTACTCGAGCATGCGGTAGTGAGAAATGCAGTAATCGTAAAATAAAAAAGGAAACATATAAAATAAAATTTTATATATACAAGAATAAAAATAGTTGTTTTTAGTGTAATTTTCTTAGAATCTTTTAAATTTCACGAAAAATTTAGGTGAAATTTTTGATTTTTGTTATTAAATTTGCTATATTTTACTATATATAAATTTCAGTCCGCATGTTAATAAATTCCTATAAAATTTTAGAAAAATTAAACCAAATAAACTTAAAAAAAATCCAAAAAAACTACACTAAAACCAACTCAAAATAAAAATACAATAATTGCAAACCTTAAAACTGATACCTATTTTCAATGCATCCTTGTATGACAATGCATTCTCCATAGCTTTTCGAATATACACTCGTTGCCCATAAAGAAAGCCGCCACCAGTAAGGAACGAAAGAAAAGTGGAACATTCATCATTGTTATTAGCTTTGGGTAATAAAGGTACCATTATAGTTAATTTCATTGTCATGATAATAAATCGAAAAACAGAGTGCTTATAATTAAGATACCACTGTCACTACATTTTCCATTATTAAGAATACTCTAAAAAGTGGCGGCTTATGATGGCGAAAATGGAAAAAGTTATCCACGAGATTCCTACGGAGGGCTTGTGTGGACCTTCTCGGTGGAGATAATGGAATATGTTGTCGAGTGATGTGGATACCCCTAGCATGATGGTTATTTAGTAGTGCGGGTTAGGTTAAGTAGGTTTACATCTTAAGTTTATAAGAGTAAGTTATAATTTCATATTAATTATTTTTTCATTTACAAAAAATGTTGTTTTTAGTAGTGCGGGTTAGGTTAAGTAGGTTTACATCTTAAGTTTATAAAAGTTATAATTTCATATTAATTATTTTTTCAATTAAAAAATGTGGTTTTATTAACGTTTACTTGGACAAGCAAACTCCAGTACAAAATCATATTAATTATTTTTTCATTTACAAAAAATGTTGTTTTATTAACATTTACTCGAACAAGAAAACTCCAATACATGTATATTTTTTATTTTTGACTTTGACATGAATATAAATAGAGAAAAGTTTAGGGGTTAAATTATGCAAATATGCTAATTTTACATGTTTTTTTTAAAGGAATGATTTTCTAATTTTTCCAAAAATTATTCATGTAGGATAAGATTATTTTACGATAAAATTTGTCAAAATTTTATAAACACCAAATATTTTATAATTTGCATTTTACAAAATAGTGTTGTTCACCAGATTTCTATACTTCATGATAAATATTTATTTTTAACTTTTCACCGGTACTCATATAATAATATGGATGAATTAATGACAAAAATATAGACATATTAATTTTTTATTAAAAGATTTGAGTAATAATAATTGCAATTATAACATCAATTGATCAAAATTATATTACATTTATAAACATTATAAATTAGTATATTTTTTGTTATTTCTTTGTTTATTTATTTTTAATTGATGATGATGATGATGATGGTTAACGTCCACTGAGACCAAACTTTGGTCTATCGAACCTAAAGAAATGAATTATTTAGTTTGATTAAAGATTTTATTCCCATGCTCAAAAATCTTGGAGAGAAGCCTCCCGAGCTCACTATAATTTTGACATCGTAAAAGGCTAGGAAGGTCAGTATTGCAACAAAGATTATGAAACTGATATCTAATGTGGTTGTACGTGGGGCACTCTAAGAGGAAGTGATTTTCATCCTCGATGTTCATATTCTCACATAGATAGCAGATCCTTTCCATCCATGGTGTTTTAGGAACTTCCCAATGACCCGTGTCACTATGGAGCTCATGAGAGTTTGTTCAAATTTGGCTATATTAATTCTCTTCTTGAGCTAGTTAAAATAGAGAGATACTTTTGATCTTCTAGGGTGGGGTTGATGGCCTCCTTATAATATCTTAATTTTCTTTTAGCTATTAAATTTTTCTCACACCACATTTTATCTTTGAACTTAGAAGTAATAATATTTTTAATGTTATTAATGTTTTGCAATGAAAAATTCTTGTCGATCTCCCAATGGTTTAACTAGGCCCTGGTGTCTTTATACCAACCTCGTTTGAGCCTTAGGTGGTTTTGGCTGGAATTTGAAGCTAGCTTAGGAAGTCTATGGTCTCCTATGCTATTGAGTTTGTGCTTGTACAATAGAAGCCTAGTCATAGCGAGGCTCTCGATAGAGGAAAGACCCAATTCTATAAGGAGAAGATGATAGGGTGTATTGCTTTTAATTTTGAGGTTATACGCTATAAAACACTTTTGGATTTGCTCAATCTTTCTCCAAGATTCTCTAGAGATGTTGCAGCCCCAAACCTCACATCCATATAAGATAACAGGAGTGACTAAAGTTTCAAAGAGGAACTTCTTTCTATCCCACATTACAAGGTTTGTCATTTTACAATTATTTTCAAGACCAAAATAATCTTTCCACCTCCCATTAATCCTTTTCTCAATGTTATAGCTCCAATTGAGCTTGTGATGAATATCAATTCCTAGGTAATTGTAAGAAGACACTTCCTCCAAGTTACTATTGTAATACATAAAATTAATGTAGGTGTCCTTCTTGGATTTGATAATTATAACTTTTGTTTTGTCACTGTTAGCAGTCATACCCGTGGTCGAATAGAAATCCTTAAGAAGTCTAAGTTGCTTATCAAGATCAAATGGGCACCTTGCAAGAAGAACAATATCGTCAGTGTAGAGAAGAAGGATGATGACTATCTCAGCTAAGATCGTGATAGTACAACCTGCTTCCTCTAAACAACCTTCTAGCTTGTCGATGTAAATTCCAAATAGGGTAGGGTAGAGGGAGCAACCTCGTTTAACTCCAATATTACACTTAATATCTTTTGACCATCCCTCGTTGCTCTTGAACTTGGCAATTACATTCTCATATAACCTTATAGTGGCAACTCTCAACTAGAAAGGAAACTTAGCTCTTCTAATCTATTCCATAGGTTTTCTAAAGTCCACAAAGCAACAAAAGATATTGGATTTATCATTGCGACATTCCTCCACAATGATCCTAAGTGTAATGAGGTGGTCCATTGTTGAGTGCTTCCTTCTAAAACCCACTTAGCCTTTAGCTCACTTACCTTCACTTTCAAGCCATATTCTCAACTTCTTCCAAAACCAAGAAACAAGAACGAGAAATGGTTTGTTCCAAAATTATTGACATAATAAATGCTATTTTTACATCAATTTTTTATTTTATTTGATAAAGAATTGAAACACCTACAATTATTAGCTTTGTATAAAAATTAAAGTGTCAATATAATAATATCTTAGATATGGATGGGGTATTACTCTAATAATATCTCTCACATAGACATGATACCATGTTAAATAAGGAGTTTTTTTTAGTGCATTTTTTTGGACTTTCTGGTGCCTTTTTCCCTCAGAAAAATTTGAGGCAAAATCTTGATTTGTGTTATTTAAACTGATTTTTTGACTATATATATGGATTCAACACCCTGAAAAATCCCTAGAGCACTTGGATTGTGCAGGGTTACCCATCAAACTTGTGATTTCAATAAATTCCTACCAGATTTTAGGGGAATTAGACCAGAAAAACCTATCGGAAAAGCTTCCAAAAAATTGCACTAAAGAAAATTCAGTTAAATAATAATGACATTTTACACATAAATATAATAGCATTATTATTTATTTTTCTATTGTTATGATAATTTTCTATAAATTCTGAAAAATATAAATTTATTTAAATATTCATTTATATATTAACATTTTAAATATATTTTTTAATTAAGCTTTTAATTTATTTAATTAAAAACTCCTAAAGCCTTAAACATGAACAAATTTAAAATTTTTAAACTTGATATACGAGCTTTATCCAATTAATCTAAAGTTTTATTATTATTATTCATTTCAATAGAATAAACTTTGTTTCTCCAAAAAGTAGACATCTTATTAGTTTTATATAAAAAAGATACCGGAGAATAAGGTACCAGATACTAATATCTCACACATGAATACTATATTACCTTAATAGAGGATAAGATACCACTATGACAACACAAGTTGCAGATGTGGAATGTTCTAATTCTATTTTGGCCAATATTCTGTTGGTTAGGATCATGGTTGGTGATGATGTTTCTAATCACCTCACAGACTGCCCTTAGCCTTTTGCTCAGCAACATCCTTCTGCAGATCAACAACATCCCACTACTAACCAGCCTCCTGAATCTTAAAACGCTCGGACTTAGCTGTCTGATAATGAATTTTTGTCCGTGCCAAAATCATGGGAAGAAGTTACACATTGCATTGTCAAATAATTACAGAAAGCTTCTGAAATATTTCTTCGATCGCAGTCCCTTATGGAAAATCTTGAGGCCCTATAATAAGAAAACAAAGTTATTCAAAGTGTCATGGTTAAAGCTCCAGGGTAAGTTGCCTCTAACCCTGATGATTCATTTGATCTCGGATCTAGACTGAAGGATATGAGCATTCGCGAAAGAAAGGAATGCCACGCTTTTTGTCTATAGCATGAAAGAATTATTTCCGCAAAAAAATGAAGAAAAGTTTCAAAGGTTTTCTGTACCCTTTCATGATAATCTTCATGAACTAGCTCCTCTTTTTGCCAATATTTAGTACTCTTGTTCTACCGGTCCCATTTCTGGAAATGGGGTTGCTAATAAGTGAGTAGCTCTTGCTACCACATCCTATAAGCGACAAGTCACTGAATTTCAAAATGAACT
Source organism: Pinus taeda (assembly GCA_000404065.3). Taxonomy (NCBI): domain Eukaryota; kingdom Viridiplantae; phylum Streptophyta; class Pinopsida; order Pinales; family Pinaceae; genus Pinus; species Pinus taeda. Next base: position 35,396 of record APFE031092072.1, on the reverse strand, counting down.
AGTTAAACGATGCATTACATGCTTTACTACTCAATCTACTCGTAATTTAACTCACGAAGATATTTCTGGACAAGCCAACAACATTCCTAGAGAGGAAGCTATTTTTGTTCTTGTTCAAAGAGAAGTCTCTAAATCTCTTCAAGCTCAATGACAAATACTTGATGCGGTCATAAAACCACTTCAAGATCAACTAGCCTTCCTCATTAATATGTAGTCTAATAGCATTGAAAACTCTCTAGATCTTGCATCGAGTCTTCCCCATCAACAATGATAGCCTCAACAACATTAGTAATGACAACCTCATCAACTTCAATAACCAGATTTGTCTCATTAACCTCATTAGTTTCAACAACCTTAGTAGTTTCAACAAGCCTGACAACCTCCTCCACCAAAAAACGGGGTAGGTTGTCGCCACAACTGTAGAGGGAGACATAATCAGAACACATCATCTGTAATTCGATAGTTAGCTTCTCATCAAAACCAATTTATCCAAAACTCTGGTTTAAATATGGGAGCTATGGAATTTTCTCCACTGCAATCAAATATGCATGAGGTTTGTCCTCTTCCTCGGAACAGAGGAAAAGCTGCTCAAATCTAAGCTGGGAAAAACATCTATACTAGTTTCCCACCATTGATCCCTTCTCTTATTTGCTGCACTTTTTAGGTAAAAGGATGCCTTCTAAGCTAGATCGTTAGATTAGCAATCTTGCTATCAACAATTTTTCTTATGTTCATTTACCTTTTAGTCAAGTTAAGTTGTTGGGTCTTGGGCACAAGTACATTCCTAGGTCTCCTCATATGGCCAAAGAACACATTTTAAAATAATATGTATTTTTTTCTAGATTATGCAGACTGAGATGATATTTTATACTTTCTGATGAAGATACCTATGATCTCTTCAGATTGCCTAATCCTACATGGCAACCTCCTATAAATGATCCCAATTTAAACCATGTTCTTCTTTTTTATCTAAACATTCTGCATAGTAGGCTAGCTTCTGTAGATTTCTCGTTTAAATTTCATTTTTCCAGATCTTAATTGATTTCTCTTCGAAGATGTCGTCGCCTTCAAATTGTCATCAAACCAGTTGATAAGAACTTGGGCATTGTTGTTATTGTCAAGGACATTTATCTTGCTGAAGCCCTTAGGAAATTATCTGATTACAATGTTTATCATCTAGTTGCAACGGTTCCTTGGGGTGATATTCGAGCTTCTCTACATCATCTTCCTGCGAGATTCAGGAACTTATTGAATACTAACGAATGGAAGTATATTTTTCAAATTGACATCTAGCATGCTAGATCTTGTGTTATGTCGTTTATTTGGAAATCACAGAAAATTACTCTAGTTGGTTGCCCTATTTTCTCTTACAATGGCTTCATGTTGGAACCTCTCTCTAAGTTATTTTACCATAAGCTCTTGAGCACTTTGCTTGCACAAACAAATTATCTTCTAGATTCTCTTTCTCTTTTACATGATATTAAAACAGAACATTTTCCAACATATTATGTTTTGGTAACTTTTGATGTAGAATATCTATATCCAAGTATTCCTACTCAAGAAGGTTTGCTTTCATTACGAGGAATGTTCTCTCAAAGCACTGTCACATTTTTTACGCGAGAGGATATTGATTTCTTGGTTAGTGAAGCTTGTTGGTTCTTTGATGACATTTTCTCCAATTCAATGGCTCGTTATATCAGCAGATTTGAGGCACTGTTATGGGAAGCAACTTTGTTGTAGTATATGCATGTTTATTTCTCTGCCATCTTGAGCAAGAAGTCAACAAAAGGATTCCTTCTCCAGAAATCAAATTCTTCAAGCACTTTATTGATGATGGTTTTTTGGTTTGATCCAGCTCTCCAAAGACATAGTGCTTGCCTATTTAGAATGTGATCAGTTCATATGTCCTCATAATATTTCTATCACATCTTCTATTTATTCTACAAGTTTCGATTTACTGGATGTTGTGCTTTTCAAAGGTCTAAACATTCAAACCTTTGGAAATATTTCTACAAAATGCTATCATAAGCCTCTTAACGCTTATCAGTACATTCCTTTCACTTCTTAGCATCCTCGACACCAAAAAGTGGCATATGTAGTTAATAAATTAAAAATATATCATCTTAGAGAAAGAAGTATATTTGGTTTTCAAAGCTCAAGCGATTGTTTTATACTCGACATCGCTCTAGAGGATATCCACCTGATTTTCTTGAGTCTTTTTCTTGAAAGGTTCATTAGGATCAGAGGGAAGCTTTATTACATTAAGTATATGCGCGGGGGCGTCTTCAACATTCAGGCCTCAAAAGGCCGCCCTTGGTGTTAAAGTTGGATTTCTGTGAAGCCACTCGATCTTTAAATCTTGGGGAAACACTAAACCCTAAAATTTATGGAGACTTCCAACTGTAACATATTCCTAAGCCTTTGATCTGTTGGAGAAATCTACGCAAGCTTGGAAGCTTCATCATGAGCAGTTCAAATCCTGAGACTTAATTTTTTTTTTGGGAGTAATTTCTTATTTGATTTTGACACGACTGACAAATTCCACAAGTTTATCCCCCTCGACTCTTGAGGGGGATATTTTTGGAGTCGTTTTCGCTAATTATAGCATATTTTATGCTATTTTTTAGCATCCTAAGATTGATTCTTTATCAACAATCTGCACCCTATTTTCAAGCCTTTTTGGACTATTTTTCTGTTAATTGATCTAATTGTTATTTTCGGTTAAATTTTTAACCACTTCTCTTTTATCAACGATCTATTTTTTGAACATCTCATAATCACTATTCTTATATTTTTTTATTTAAAACCACTTTGTAAAAAATTTTCTTTGTATCATTAATGAGTCATTTTGGACCCAAACTAGTTTGATAATATAAAGAATTATTCTTTCTATATATATTATGCCTCTTTTACATAATATTTTCATAAAGTGTCTGCCTCTTTTTCTTTTAGTCTTTCTTGTCGACTTATCTTAAATTGTTTTTTGTCTTATCGCTAACCTTATTCCCTGTTTAAGATTAAACCCGTGAATATAAAGTCCATTGATTAAAGGGTTCTCTTTCAAAGTACTCCGTGCCTAGATATGAGAAGCATGCGCAAATTGTATGGCTTAAAAGTGACTTTAAAATAATGCCACATGCTTAACTAATTTCTTTCAAGGAATGATATCGGTAAATCACTTCTTTCGATGTGATATTCGTGGTGGCATTTCTTGGGTTAGTGGTGCACATCATCTATCCCTAGGTTCTATGAATGTGAAAACGTATGAAAACATATTTTTGGAATTTTTTTTGTGCAAGTAAAGTCAAATTTTTTTTAAGGAATAATATCTATAAATGACTTCTTTCGATGTGATATTTGTGGTCGCATCTTCTTGGCTTAGTGGTATACATAATCTCTCTTAAAAATATATTTTAAAGTAATAATTATATATATTTTAATATTTATAATATTTAATTATTTTTTAAAGTATATAATATTTAAATTAGTTGTAGAAATATAAATTATATAATTATTTAAAACTTATTTCGCAATGTTTAATGTCCATGACTAAATAAATATGGTTAATGATTAAGAAAAATATTATTATAAAGATCTATACATTCTTATATTTGTGGTTAAGTTTTTTTCAAACAATATATTACACTTCAGACACTATATGTGATAATTTATGAATTTCTTTGATTCATGTTAAATATATACTTTCTATTGAATTCGAACACTTGGTATCATCTGAATGGAAAGTGACATCAACCCATGGTATTCATCCACCCATGTTATTCATCCATCCATGGAATTTACTCATGGTATTGTAAGTGACATCCACCCATGGTATTGTAAGTGATATCCACCCATGGTATTTATTCACCCATGGTATTGTGACATCCACCCATGGTATTCATTCACCCGTGGAATTGACCCGTGGTATTGTAATTGAAAAACACTATAAGTAGCAAGCCGCATTTTGTAAAAGGACAGAGTGTCCACCACAATGTAGTCCTTACAGTTATTATCTGTTTTAATAAAAAAAATTCTTTGTGGTTTTGTTTATTAGGCATTCTACTTTTTTTCTTCTGGAATTTTCAATTTTCCAGATCTTGTGGGCCTCCCCTCCAAGATCCATTTAATTATTTTAGATCTTGAGGGCCTCCCCCCAAAACTCAGATTAGTGGTATCAGAGAAGCTTACGATTCCATGGGAATGAAGATTTCATGCATATTTCAATTTCAAATTTTTGCAGAAATATTCAACAAAATTCAGGCACATGCTCCAACCTCCACAGAGCACTTTCTTGGGACAAACGGGAAGAATTTTTCTTTTTTCATTTTTTTGTAGGATTTTGTTTTTTGGGCGGTGAGTTTTCAGATCAAATATAAAACATTTGGTGCAATATTTACAAAAAAAAAATAACAACTCTATATTATTTTTTAAAAGATACCAAAATTTAAAAAACATATTGACTGAATCAGAGTCTGGATGAGAGAGATATCACTGATTAAAATCATCTATGTTGTAGAATTCTTTTGTAACAACAACTAGTGGATGACGACTCTCCTATTATTTTTTCACATTTTTGTATAGAATTTCAGAAAACGAATTGTAGATCTAAGCTCCTCTTGAAAAATTACTCAATTTCAAAAACCAATTAGTCGAATCGGAGTTCAGATGTGGGAGATATCGTTGATTTAAAATCAACTATTTTTTCAAAACTTTTGTGGTAGCAAAAAAACCTGCAGCACAAATTTGAGATTCTAGAGTGTCGAGATAAGGATTTCCATTACATAGAAACATGCAAAATGGTCCTTCTGCTTCAAAAAACAGGTTATAATAAATATTATGAGTTATATTAACCGAGTTATGTCCATTTTAATTCTGGAGCAACATTTGGAGTGGGTTCCTATTGGAGACGTTCCCTCGCACCCCAATTTAGTAGGCACCTGCTTCACATTCATCAGTTTCAGCATAATAGCGTTTGACTTAGGTTATTTGGAGACGTGCCCTCCTAGCCGAGGCTATGTAGGCACTTGCTACTTCGTCAACAACCAACATCATAGGTATGGGTCAACTGTACAAAATCCTTGTCATCGAAGTCCATTTGCTAGGCCACACATTGTTATTATCACAATTGGTTAAAAGCATTATAGGGTATCTCTATCCTCGAATCTTCCTTTGTCATCGTTATGGGTCATCCACAAACCCATACTTCATTGAAGTCCATTTGTTATGCCATACACTGTCAGTATCACAGTTGGTCACCAACATTACTAGGTATCTCTATCCTCGGATCTTCATTCATCATGGTTATGGGTCATCCACAAATCCACACTTCATCGAAGTCCATTTGCTAGGCCGCACACTATTAGTATCATAGTTGGTCACAAGAATTGCAGGGTATCTCTATCATCAGATCTTCGTTCATCATGGTTATGGGTTAAATACATAAAACCCTTCTCTTCAGTGGTCTTCATATTCAACAAAGGCTTCGCAGGAGGGAACTTGACGCAATGGGGACCATTACTTCTTAAGGAGGGAGGAATGATCTGAATGGAAAATGACATCGACCCATTGTATTCATCCACCCATGAAATTTACCCATGGTATTGTAAGTGACATCCACACATGGTATCCATTCACCCATGGTATTTGCCCATGGTATTGTGACATCCATCCATGGTATTCATTCACCCATGGAATTGACCCGTGGTATTGTCACAACCCATTCACCCTTGGAGTTGACCCATTGTATTGTGACATCCACACATGGTATTCATTCACCCATGGAATTAACTTGTGGTATTGTGACATCTATCCATGGTATTAATTCACCAGTGGAATTGACTTGTGGTATTGTAACTGAAAAATACTATAATTAAAAGGATAGATTGTCTACCACAATGTAGTCCTTACAGTTTTTTTTTGGTCAAATAAGAGTGGAGGCTTCTATTAACCACAATAAAGATTACATATATTACATGGTTTTACAAATGTAAGGACCATCAAGGGCTAACCTTATGAAGAGTAACCAAATACACAACCCAAAATAAACCAAAAACCCTCAACCTGAGGCTTACAATTTAAGTCACAATTCGATGAGACCCCCAGTGATCCGACATAATTCGCTTCAAAGGTGAGCTTAGTCTTTACCAACTTTACGGATCCGAAAAGGTGAATAAACAATCAAAGTGTAAAACTTTGGGTCCGTTTTTGGACCTAGCCTCCCCCTATGTTGAAACTCGACGTCCTTTCGATCTAGTTCCCGTGAGATCTCACAGTCACGAACACTATTGTCTCGACAACATGTGCCCCTTTTACTCGGTTCACTGACTTGATAAGGATTGTGAGCCATTGTTTTATAAATGTTCAGGTCCAGTTGAAACTTAAGCTTTGATCACTTTTAGAACCCGAAAAGCACACGATTAAGCCCCTGTTGATCTGACGTTCCTCTAAGATATCGGAACGAAAACCTGCATGATTTTTACCTTCTTTTCGAACCTAACGAATATTATAAATCACTAATCTAAAAAACTTCGGTTCCACTTGAGTAGTTAAGCTTTGATTACTTTTCCACCCGATGGCCATTAGGTGACGAAGGCTATCAAGATTTGTGGCCGACAACCTCCTAAGAGGCCAGCTATTTACCAAGTGCCTCTCCCCTATAGAAAGCTCTATTTTAAGTATTTTTCTTCTTCTTTTTTTTGGTGGATCAACGATTAAGAATGACTTACGCTTCCACTTTCTCTTGCTTTGAATAGTCTTCCTTCTTGTTCATTCCTAATAGTTTGGAATTTTTCCATGTCTTTGGCCGCCTCTATTTGAAAATCCTCACTCAATTTCCCCAATGGTGTCAAATCCCAAGCATACCTGCTGTAACTATCCTTGCAAAACACTCCTTCATTAGCTAGACGATCAGTAGCATATTCGCGTTTCTTCGCACATGAAAAAAACTCACCGTTCTCAAGGTTTGTAGGTGGGAATGAATGCGCTGAAAGGACTACAAAATCCACCAATGTTTTGAAACTTTTCCATGTGCTTTTCCATTACAAATCTTCTTGGCCGCATTAATAACCAATTCAGAGTCTTCTTCCATGATTGCATTATGAGAATTTGACTCGATTAGTATTTCCAGGCATTGCTCTAAGGCCATGAGCTCTACCATGTTATTTGTGGTAGTCCACAAATGACTATGAAAAATGTCCTTTATGCACCCCTGCTCATTTCTGATGACCCCGCGAAAACCAACCATCCCTGGGTTACCTTTAGAGGCTCCAGCTATGTTAATTATGAGGAAGAGGTTGCCAAAAGTATTTACCAGCATTTATCTGGCTCACATCTTTGTGTATGATCTGGGGAACTAGCGAATGGAGACCCAACTACAGCAGTATATGAGCATCCTGGGGCAGAGTCCAGTTCTGAGGAGGTCTCCCTAACATGGCACCAATAGTGTCTTTGAGTTGTCTTAATATTTGTTCAGTAGTGTTCTGGGTTGAGCTAATTTTGTTCTTGAAAATCCTGCCATTGCATTCTTTCTAGACATCCTAGATTAAGAAACCTAGAACCAAAGTCCAAGCTTTCTTGATGATCTCATTGCCTGAGAAGTCTTTTCTCCAATTATTCAAAGTGTTGGTAATGTAGAGGCCATCCCTGTCAGTTTTCCTGAAGACTGAGGCCACCCAATCCCGCAAGGTGGAGGTGAATGGGTAGAGGTTGAGTAAGTGTTCCTTCATCTCCTCTTGTGATGGACTGCTTGCTGGCTCTAATGACAGTCTCCCTAATTTGATTGAAATATCTTGAATATCTGCCTCTCTCTCCCTTGTATAGCCTCCGAGATCATCTGTCATTAAATTAACAATTTCATTCCTTTGTAAAATTCACAAGCCTCTTCAATTAAATCAGATTGGGATCAAATTCCTTTGCACACACAGCTATCGATGAGGAACAGAGAAACATGCCCTGCTACCATGCACACAGCATATACATATGCTCACAACTATTATAATGGGAAATTTATAGAAACCTGCCCTGCTACCATGCACACAGCATAAAAATATGCACACAGCTATTATAATGGGAAGTTTATAATCTAACCGCAGCTATATAATCCAAGGCGATATATGGATATGCGCACAGTAACATACACAATTTAGTAATCAATGTAGGATATGTAATTACGCGCCGAGCTGTCTCACTGTACAAAGAGTTGTGCATATAATTCTCAATCGCACCATATCATAATTCATCTGCCTGGAGACAAGTATGTTTGACAATTAATCACAAGTCTATGCTAACAGTAAGTTAAAAGAAAACAAGATCGATCCATGTAGCCACACAATTATGAAACTTATGGCCAGTGCACGCAAACCAATAGTTTATACGCACAGTTCCTAAGTTGACAAAGGAATTCACGGGACTGTCATAAAATCTATCCAAATTAATTAATTAAAATTCTGTTGTCCATACACACAATACATAGGGATTTATATGCAGTTTAACTATTATTGTTCTATGCCTATACACGGCCTCTAATCGCCTGGACAATACACAATCCCAATCTTAATAGTGCAATCCACAGAACAACATGCAACCACAATATTAAGTTGAGATTAAGGCCGAATGGGTAGAATCGGACACCAATAATTGTTACAGCAGACCAAAGCTTTGATTTCAACTGGCCATAATAAATAAAACAACAAAATTGTTTTGTCACTGACAGCTAGACAACAATCTGACAAAAACAAGGCCGCACCCCTTTCATTGACAGTCAACTCTACATTCAACCAACAACGTATCTTTTAACTCTGTATTCGATTGATAAGAATAATGAACAACCATGCTTATGCAGCGTATATGGATTTATACGTTCTTTAGTTGGAAAATACACTGAGATTTGAACCTATCCGCCATTGTCGCCCAAGAAATTTCACTACATAGGTAATTCTATTTCATGCAAACCAATCACGTCTATATTAAAAGTTGTGGAACCTTTCAACATTACAGCGATTTCAAAACACCAGTACACCACATACATTTGTTCGTTACATGAGAGAGAGTTCATTGAAACAATACTGGCCTCGCCTCTTCTAACTAGCTTGGCGGCCAAGTTCCTTTTCTTATTCATATGGATATCTTTCCCTATTACAAAAGCAAAACTTACATAGCAAATTGGAGCTTTTCTTTGTTTTTTTTTAACAACTAGTCTAGCCTGCTTTATGCTAAATCTAACTAGAAAAAGATGGCATGCTTTTATTCCTTATCTAGTTCCTAATTTTTAACTTAAAACAAAAAAATAGAAACAGCAGGCAAAGGATCCCACTCCTTGCCTGTAGATTTTCCTTTTGATTTTTGGAATAAATCAAAAGATTTTCCCCCTTCTGAGTCACATGCTCCTGCATCAGATTCCCAAGGTAGAAAAATTCATGGTCTCCTGATCATGTGGTTTGTGGTCTTGATCTTCCTGGAACCCATATCTTGTGTTGCAATTTTCCATTTGCCGCTGCTTCTGTCTGTTGTTCTTCTCCAGGTATCCACACTTTATGCTACCTTGCTCCACTCGCTGCACTCTCGCAATCTTCTGTTATCTTCCTTTTGCTGCTTCTCCTTGTCCTTAGTAATTTTATCCACTGCATTCCTTCACTAGAATTCTGTGAGATGCAACCAACCTCTGCAGTAACAGCCTCCTCTGTTACATGATACCTCACCAAGCCCTCCTCACTCGGTCTTTTGGCATCCTTCTCTAGGTTGTTGCAAATCTTCTCACCTTAAGCTGCCGCCATCTGCATAAACTCTCCAACTTCAACATAGTTGTACCTCTTTCCCCTTCTGCTCGCATTCTTCTTTCTTCTCTCAAGAATCCTTTCCCTAATACCACTAATAGTAAAGTTTGATGTCTCTAAAAATTCATGGTCTCCTGATCATGTGGTTTGTGGTCTTGATCTTCCTGGATCCCATACTTTGTCTGCAACCATCCAAATGCTTTGTTCCTTTGATGTTGCTGCATTTCTGTTGTCCTTTCCTCCATTTTCTTCCTCCTGTCAATCAGGTTCAAGTTCTCATTGATCTTGCTTGCTGCTATTTCTATTTTCTTCCATTTGGATTGCTGCATCATCAGCTGCCATATTTCTTCAATTTCTATGTCCAGCTTACTACTGTTGTTCCCAATTTCTGTTAATTCATCTACTACCATAGATGTTACTTCCGCTGCTGCCATAGATGTTGCTACCTCCCAAGCTTCCTGTCCCTCTGCAACATGCTTTGGCTCATCACCTGTAAACAAAATCAAATTGTTAGCATTAGAATCACAAGACCCATTGGTCTTATTTGTCGATTCAGTTATCAATGTTTCTCTGTATAGCTCCAAGTCTTTTTCAGGATTCAAAAAATCTTCACTGGCTTTCTCCTTAGCTTTCTCTGGCAATATTTTAGTATGCTAATTTGTATTCACCATGAGACTGTCAGCTAGTCTCGCCTTCTTACCATCTTTGGCTTCATGATTGTTCTTCATGAAAACTTCCCTGCCTTGTTTCCTCAGCAAATTAACCTGTGCATAACTCCTCTGTCTCTCCAGTTCTCTTATTTGAAGATTTAGTTTCCTGTACAATTCAATAACTTCATTAGGAATAGATTTTGGAAACTTCACACAACTTTCCATACCTTCACCAGTGCTTGACCAATCATCAGCTGGTCCTTCTCTTTCAACATCCTGATTAGACTCCTTCGTCTTCCTCTCTTTCTGAGATCTTGCTATCTCATCATTGATTTGAACAGCCTTTTGTACATCCATCATCTGATCCAAGTATTCATTTCCTCCAAACAACAGAGTTTTTGAATCAGTCTTCTGTCCTGGTACATCTTCTTCCTGCAAAGGCAACAATATATGATTGACACCATCCTTTCCAAACTTATAGGTGTTTCTCTTCCCATCATGCATGGCTGCTCTGTCATATTTCCAAGGTCTTCCAAGCAATATGTGACACACATCCATAGGCATCACATCACAAACAATTTTATCTTTATACTTGCCCACTTGAAATTCCACTTCACACTGTTCACTTACCGACAGTTGATGTCCCTTTTTCAACCATGACACTTTATAAGGTGTTGGATGCTTCATTGTCTCTAGCCTCAATTTCTCCACTACTTCTGTAGAAACCAAATTATGAGTGCTGCCACTATCAATGATCATCTGGCAACATTTTCCTTGGACTTTACATACTGTCTTGAATAAAGCCTTCCTTTGTGGCAGTTCAGCCATCTCCTTTGCTGGCTTAAGAAAAACTTTATTAAGTACCAGAGACTCTCCTCTTTCTGGTGTATTTACTTCTTCTGTTACTGCTGCCACTGGTGCCTCTTCCTCAGTTGGAGCCACAATTTCATTCCTCTACTTTATTTCTACATTCTCTGGGCACTCAAAAGCTCTATGTCCTAGCTTATTGCATCTGTAGCATCTTATTTCTCTGCCTCCTCCTCTACCTCCTCTTCCTCTAGAAAAACTCCCTCTGCCTCTTGCATCACCTCCTGTGGGTGCATGTTGGGTTGAGCTACTGCTAGCTCCTTTTGCAGGTGATGTAGATCTTCCACTACCACCTTGACTTTCTTTTCCTTTGAAAGTCCCTCTCCCTCTGGTAGACTGCTTCCTCATGAGTTTTTCCTCATCTTTCTGCGCTATCTGATAAGCTTCCTCTACTGTTTTAGGAGACAGTAAACTTATCTCATCATGAATGTCCATCCTGAGGCCATTCATATATCTAGCTACCTTCTCATCTGTATCTTGGGCTTCTCCACAACGCTTATGCTCACCTTATAGAACTCTTCTATATATTCCTTCATGTTAAAGCTCTCTGCCTAAGATTTTGCATTTGTCTAAACAATGTTTGCTGATAATTACTCGGCGAAAACTTACCTTTTAACTTTGCGACCATTCTGCTCCAATTCTTGATTGGCTGCTTACCCAGTCTCCTCCTTTTCGCCTGCACACCATCCCACCAGAGTGCTGCATGGCCTTTTAATTTAGTGACAGCAAAATTTATCTTCTTCTCATCTTCCGTTTCTTCATAATCGAAGAATTTCTCCATGCTATTAATCCAGTCGATCAATTCTTCTGGATTCAGTCCTCCTTGGTAGATTGGCACTAATTGGTTCCATGGCCTGGCTATGGATTTCAACACTGACTGAAAGAACCTCATCTCAGGAGTAACCTGTACAACTTCCTCCTCTGTAGCTTCAACTTAGGGCTCACTGACATCTCCGTCATCTATGTTCCTGTTTGAGGTTAACGCATCCAATCTAGCTCGCAGCTCTTCTATTCTTTCCATTATTTCAGTGTTTGCAACAGGCCGTCCTCTTCCACCACGTCCTCGTCCTCTTCCAACTCTGAAAGCCATCTTTCTCCTACTCCTGAGATTCAATTCTATGTCAGTTGCTGGCTCTGATACCACTAATGATGGATTGCTTGCTGGCTCTAATGACAGTCTCCCTAATTTGATTGAAATATCTTCAATATCTGCCTCTCTCTCCCTTGTATAGCCTTCGAGATCATCTGTCATTAAATTAACAATTTCATTCCTTTGTAAAATTCACAAGCCTCTCTAATTAAATCATATTGGGATCAAATTCCATTGCGCGCACAGCTATGGATGAGGAACAAAGAAACCTGCCTTGCTACCATGCACACAACATATACACATGCTCACAACTATTATAATGGGAAATTTATAGAAACCTGCCCTGCTACCACGCACACAGCATAAACATATGCACACAACTATTATAATGGGAAGTTTATAATCTAACCGCAGCTATATAATCCAAGGCGATATATGGATATGCGCACAGCAACATACACAATTTAATAATCAATGTAGGATATGTAATTACGCACCCAGCTGTCTCACTGTACAAAGAGTTGTGCATATAATTCTTAGTCGCACCATATCATAATTAATCCGCCTGGAGACAAGTATGTTTGACAATTAATCACAAGTCTATGCTAACAGTAAGTTAAAAGAAAACAAGATCGCTCCACATAGCCACACAGTTATGAAATTTATGGCCAGTGCGTGCAACCCAGTAGTTTATACGCACAGTTCCTAAATTGACAAAGGAATTCACGTGACTGTCATAAAATCGATCCAAATTAATTAATTAAAATTCCACTGTCCATACACACAGTACACAGGGATTTATATGCAGTTTAACTATTATTGTATAACGCCTATACACAACCTCTAATCGCCTGGAGAATACATAGTCCCAATCTTAATAGTGCAATCCATAGAATAACATGCAACCACAGTATTAAGTTGAGATTAAGGCTGAATCGATAGAATCGGACACCAATAATTGTGACATTGGACCAAAGCTTTGATTTCAACTGGCCATAATAAATAAAACAACAAAATTGTTTTGTCGCAAACAGCTAGACAACAATCTGACAAAAACAAGGCCGCGCCCCTTTCATTGACAATCAACTCTACATTCAACCAACAACATATCTTTTAACTCTGTATTCGATTGATAAGAATAATGAAAAACCACACTTATGCAGCGTATATGGATTTATACGTTCTTTAGCTGGAAAATACACCGAGATTTGAACCTATCTGCCACTGTCGCCCAAGAAATTTCACTACAGAAGTAATTCTATTTCATGCAAACCAATCACATCAATATTAAAAGCTGTGGAACCTTTCAACATTACAACGATTTCAAAACACCAATACACCACATACATTTGTTCGTTACATGAGAGAGAGTTCATTGAAACAATACTGGCCTCACCTCTTCTAACTAGCTTGGCGGCCAAGTTCCTTTTCTTATTCATATGGATATCTTTCCCTATTACAAAAGCAGAACTTACATAGCAAATTGGACCTTTTCTTTGTTTTTTTTTAACAAATAGTCTAGCCTGCTTTATGCTAAATCTAACTAGAAAAAGATGGCATGCTTTTATTCCTTATCTAGTTCCTAATTTTTAACTTAAAAAAAGCATAGAAATAGCAAGCAAAGGATGCCACTCCTTGCCTGTAGATTTTCTTTTTGATTTTTGGAATAAATCGAAAGATTTTTCCCCTTCTGAGTCACATGCTCCTGCATCATCTTGTGAACCACATAGATAGCATTTGGATGGGCCAACAAAACCTTTCTTGAGAATATCTTCCCAAGTTAGAATTTTCTTTTGTTGAACCAACCACACAAGCAACTTTATTTTCATCCAATGTGGGTGCTGCCAAAGGTCCTTCCATACCTCATCTGGGTTTTAATAATCAAACCCTAGGGCTATTCATTTGGCTTCTTTGAGATTAAAGTTTCCTTCTGTGTTTCTTCCCCAACTTAGTTGGTCAGACGAGGATGATACCAAAATCTTCCTCTGTTCCAAGTCCATAGCAAGATTGTTTGCCTGAGCTTTTAAACGGCTCCCCTGCATGTAGCATAGATCATTCCATATTCTCCATTTTCCATTGTTCCTTACCTGATCCTAGAAGTCACTTACCATGCATAAACCTTTGTTTTCAGTGTCATTGTTGAGATCGATTAGTTCTTCCCTAAACAGGTCTGGTTCTTGCTGCCAGTTGTCCTCCCAGAATCTTCTTAGGTTCCTACCTCGAATCTCCCAGAAGATGTGCTGCTAGACAATGCCTCTATTTTCCCAAGAAATATTCCAAATGTGGGAGCCCTTGATAAGCCCAGACATTCGAATATGATCCCTCTCCTATCAATTATTTGCATATTTCTGTTTCCAAAGCTTGGCCCATGGGGTTGTCGATTCCCTAAGCCATCTCCACCAAAGCCTTGCACCTGAAACTCTGCTGACGGTTTCGCGGTCATGAAGCCCCAAACCTACATGGGTTTTAGGTTTGCAGAGCTTATCCCAAGATACTAAAGCCCATTTCTTTTTCTCTTCCCCTTTGCCACAAAGAAAATCTCTTTGAATGTTCCTGATCTATTGCAAAACTCCTTTAGGAGTAGAAAGAGATGACATCATGAGAATGGGTATGGCCTGCAGGACAACTTTTGTGAGCATAAGGCACCCTGCTAAATTCGAAGACCTGCATGTCCATTTGTCGACCCTATCTTTAAGTTTGTTAATGACTAGCTCCCACACTCCCCTGCATAGTGGTTTGTCTATAAGTGGCATTCCAAGGTACTTGGAGGGTAATTGACCCCTTTGGAACCCTAGAATTCTGGTAAGGTTTCTTTGAATAGCAATGTCAGTGTTAAAAAAGAAAACTTTTGATTTGTCAAGGCTTACCTCTGTACCAACAGCCATATCAAAGTCATTCAAGATTTGTTTATAAGCTTTGGCTTCCTTGACTATTGGAATGCCCTGCAACATAGTGTCATCGAAAAAATGTTGGTGAGTTGAAGCAGCTCCATCTATGGTGAGTTTCAAACCTTGGAGTCTTCCCTCAGCACTTGCCATTTTTATCGCTCTGTGTAGCCCTTCCATCGTGAGCACAAAGAGGAAGGGGGAGAGCAGATCTCCTTGTTTTAGACCCCTAAAAGTCATGAAGTTTCTTGAGGGTGAGCCATTAAGTAGTATTGAAAAATTGGCCATGGATGTAAGGGCCATTACCTGTCTGATCCGATTGTGGTCAAAACCATAAGCTTTTAGCATTGCCCTGATGTAAGACCAGCTTAGCTTGTCATAAGCTTTCACTAGGTCAAGCTGTATAATCATGCCTGCTTGCTTATTGCTCTTAAGAGAGTGTACCATCTCATGAGCTTGTATGATGTTGTTGAGAATATGTCTTCCTTCCACATAACTAGTTTGCTCCTTCGAGACCAGAGCTGGAAGAAGGGGCTTCAGTCTCTTAGCGATCACTTTGGAAATTATTTTGTACACCACATTACATAAAGCTATGGGTCTGAATTTGTCCAGTGTCATAGCTTTTTCCTGCTTTGGAATCAAAGCTACGAAAGAGGCATTAAGAGCCTTCAAGATCGATTTAGATCTTCTTGAGTCTTCCATTGCATCAAGGATGTCTTGTTTGACTGTTTTCCAGCACGCTTTGTAGAAGTCCACATTGAAACCATCCAGGCTAAGAGCTTTCCCATTTTGCATCTCGTTGATAACTTGATTGACCTCATCTTCAGACACTGACCTATTAAGATCACGATTCTCTTCCCTTGTTACAAGCTTGGGAATATACCTTGTGAATTTGTTAATGAATTGTGACCTATCTAAGAGAGGCTCCATTGCAATGCTAAGGGAGTGTTGTACTAGGACATATTCCTTTTCTTTGTGGGTGACGATCTCTTTCCCTTGAGAATCTCTGAGTTTTGAAATTATGTTATGTGACCTGCGACTCAAAGATGATTTATGAAAAAACTTTATGTTTCTTTCCCCTTCTCTAATCCACTGCACTCTCGATATCTATCTCTAGAAAATCTTCTCTTGCTTGCACCTATCATTCCATTCCTTATGAAGAGAATCAACTTTAGTTTTCCTTTCCTCGGTAAAACCATCTGTGATCATAAGCCGATTAATCCCCTGAAGTTTCTGTTCAACTTCTTTTTTGGCTTTGAAAATGTTACCAAACTATTTTTTGTTCCAATCTTTGAGTCTGGCTTTGATGTGTTTAAGTATTTGTTGTAGCATGAACATTTTAGTGCCTTGAAAGGGAAAGTCTTCCATCCACCATTTATCAATATTGCTGGTGAAGTCAGGGTGAGAGAGCCAGATATTTTCAAACCTAAATGGTATGTTCCTTGGTGTACCCATAAAAGTGGCTTCAAGCTGAATATGCTAATGGTATGAGCCTCCAAAAGGAAAGATTAAAGCTAACATGTCAGGGCCTATGAGAAATAGATCCTCTGAGATCATGAATCTATCTAGTTTAGATGAAACTTGAGAAGCCCCTCCTCTCTTGTTGTTTCAGGTGAAAGTTCCATTTATTGTTTCAACATCCACTCATCTCATGTTATTTATGAAGTTTTGGAAGGCCATGGAGTCTCTGCCTAGTGTTCTGGTGCCATCTTTCTTCTTTGTAGGAGATTTGATCATATTGAAATCCCTTGCTAAAATCCAGGGCATATCAGGATATCACTCTCTTAGCTCCTCAAGGGAAGTGGGAAGCTTGAGTTTATCTTCTAGGTTTTGAGGAACATAGACATTTGTAATCATGTAAATCTCCTTATCACCCACAGGTTGTATTACCAACGAAAGATAGTTCCTAGACGCTTCTGCATCCAAGATTCCAAATTTTTGGGGGTCCTAAAGCGTAAGAATCCCTCCTACTAAGTTGTTTCCCTTAACCTCTAGATATTGATACTTTCTTAACCAATTTCTATGTATTTCTTTGATTTTGTCCATTGAGCACTTTGTTTCTTGAATGAAAACCATATCTAGTTTTTCTTCTTTTATTCTATTGCTGAGATTTCTTTGTTTCCTTTTACTTCCTAGGCCCCTAATGTTCCAGGTTGTAAGCTTCATTAAGAAAGGTTTGTAAAAAAGTAACTAGTGAGTTCTTTCATCCTACCTGAGTTGATCATGAGTTTTCCACATTCTATTAGCAGCTCATTCTGTCTTTTCCTTCCTCTTTTCCCACCCGAGTTCTTGGAAGAGTGCCGCGATGTTTCCTCCATTGTCCTCGTCCCTCTTTTCTTGTTTGTCATGGTTTCTTTTGACTCTAGGACCCTTCGATTGGGATCTCCATTGGAAGAGTTGTTGAACCCTGTCAAACTTCTCTTTTGGTAGGGAGCCAACTGCTTTGGTTATACCTTGCTTTAGAAACTTTTCTAGATCCAAGTTCTCCTTCTCAAGAATATCTTGTAGTTCATGGTCCTCCGTTCTTGCCTCACTTGGGGTCATCTCATGGTCTCTATTGAGCTCCATAATGCTTGATAGATCATGCTGTTGCTGGTTCTTCTCTAGTATGTCCTCCATGCTAGTATTCCTATCCTTCTCATTCATTTTAGTCTCTGATTTATGGTTTCCTCCATTTTTTCCAACTTCTGCTTCTAAGATTTTGAAACTATTATGACTCAGTTGCACATCCTCATTGATTTTCTTTTGGTGCCTATTTCCTCCTTTCCCCTTACCCCCCACCTTAGTGAAACCCTCAACATCTTTGCTTGTGGTGGTATTTTGTTGCTTTCCAGTGTTTTAATGGGTAGTCTCTGTATAGGTGCCCGTGTTCATGGCACTTATGGTACTTAATGGGACATGCTCATAGTCCACCACCTGCACCCATTCTTCATCATAAAATTCTAAAATGATCTCATCATGTGTGCCCCAGATAGCTCCATTTCAACACAAATCCGCACGAAGGAAGTATATTTACCTCTTAATGTCGCATCTGATGTCGTTATAAAATGCCCTAGTTTGTTGTCGATAGCCTTTAGAGACTTCGACAACCAATAATCTAAAGTAAGGGAGTATAGTCTTATCCATACTGGTATTGAAGTAAATGTTTCTCGTTCTCGGACAAAATTCGTCATCCATGGTTGCATGCAAAGGCTTGCAACGATGTAAAAATAGGGTCCTCCCTCGAACAATCTGTCTTTATCTTCTAAGCTAGTGAACACCACCATAAAGAAGCCCTTGGATCCAAGGTGAAGGTTTATTCCCCCCTTAGGCTTCTAGTGGTTCCTTATCCATGCATGTAAGGCCTTCTCTATTGGCCAAATCCCCATAAATTTGGATATGATCGCGTGTTCGCCATGTGATCTTTGTGCACCTGTAGCACTGGGTCACTTAAAACGACCCAAGGAGTAACGGTCGACATGGGTTTGCAGACCCCTATTTCCCTCAAAGGTGAAGCTTTATGACTACTGCCCTCTTTCCTCTTCTCCCTGCTATCTTCCTCATGATTTTGTCTCTGTTCGTGAGGTTTGATATTTTCTGTGTTAGTATCCTCAGTTATCACCTCTGTTGGTTTCTAGAAGTGATGCAGATTTGTTTCCTTACTTCTGTTCATAGTTATTTGACTATAAGAGGGAGCAAAACTCCCTCCTCCATGACCCACCATGGTTATCAGTGCCAAACCTTAACTCAAACCCTAGTTGAGATTACAGAGCCCCCCAAATCCAATATCAACTAATCTTCCAGTTTTCTTAAAACATCAGAATGGAAATCAATCCAATGTAGTCCTTACAATTATTATCTGTTTTAATAAAAAAATTCTTTGTGGTTTTGTTTATTGGGCATTCTACTCTTTTTCTTCTGGCAATTTCAATTTTTCAGATCTTGGCGGCCTTCCCCCAAGATCCATTTCAATATTTTAAACCTTGAGGGCCTCCCCCGAAGATCCAGATCATGGTAGGAAGCATTAAAATTATTTACTTTAAAGAAAATAAAGTATTTTAATTTTAATTTATATTGATTTAGTATTTTTTATTTAAGTAAATAATGTTAAATATAAAAAATTAAATATCTAACAATTATTTAGCTTTGTGAATACATTATTTTAAATAGAAATTCATTTTGAAAATATAAGCTTTAAATATTTATAATAATGTAAACTCTATACAAATTTTATATACATAAAAACTAAAAAAGTAAAATAAATAATAATAGCAACTATAAAAATATTAATACTCTTAATAATGATGATAATCATAAAAATAATAAGTAAAAGTGTGTTTTCCTCGGTAAGAACTTTTGTTTCTCGAACCTAAGGAAACAAGTTAATGGTTGAAGACCCATACACATTTGGGAGGAGTGAAATCTCGCTTTCTTAAGAACCATTAGTGGGTAATTACTTTCCTTGAAGAGCCTGTGTTGCTTTGACCTAAGGAAACAAGTTAATGACCCATGACCCATAAGCATTTGACAGGAGTGAAATCCTGCCTTCTTACAAACCACTAGTGGGTAATGTCTTTACTTGATAATAGTGGTGATGAATTTCCCCAGTGCGAATGTGACAAGTGAGTTATGAAATGTTTTCCTATTGTAAAATAAAAATTATTAACCAAAAACAAGTTAAAAATGGACGGAAATGAACTAAAATGTTTTCTCACACTAAAGTTGTCACCCTTTCTTACTCATATATCAATGTATAGTCCATAAAATCAATTATACACTTTAATCATATAAAGAATATAAAAAATATTTATAAAATTCCATAAAATTTAAAATTATATATAAAAAATTAAATTTAAATATAAATATAAAACATATTTATAAAAGTCATGAAAATTTGAAATTTATAAAAAAAATAAATTTAAATATAAATTAAACTATAAATTGTCATTAATAATGAAAAACTTAGATCTAAATATTAATAAATATTATTATTTCATTAAAAGAATACAATAAAATTATTAATATATTTCATCCAAAAACAACAATAAATTATTAATAAACTTATCACTATGAACTAATTTTCATCTAGTTGTACTCACTACAAATCCAGTTTCTTAAAATGAGAAGACTATACAATTCAAATTCTTCTAATCAAAACAATCACCAATTTGAGGATGCAAGTAGTGAGAAAATGCAGTGACCATGCAAGTTGAGCATCTTTAGAATGTATGCCCTAAAGGATTATCAAGATCCCCCAAGCCACGGAAACCCAAGCATTGATGGGGTGATCCAAAGGTAGCTTCAAATGAAAAGAACATGAGAAGTAGTAAGGAAGACAACCCTCCCTCACCAGGAAAAGTTACATCCTCATGGTTTGGCCTCCCAAGATCTTGTGAAACCCATAGTTGACAAGCATTTACTTCAATGGAATATATTTCTTCTACAAGTTCATGAGCACTAATTCTGGCTACAACCACTAGGCAAAAACGACCTCATTAAAGGATGTTGAGTACTCTGAGGAGACAGGATATAAAGCTTTCTTTGAAAGACAAGGATATGACACAATCCTCAGATGTAACTGGTAAATATGTAGGATGGGTAGATGTTCTTAAGGAAAAAGAGAAAGAAAGAAAAAAAATAAACACCTATAACTTTTGATATCTTAGTATGTCACACCAAATAGTTACTCTTTTATTCTGTTTTTAACAAGATCAACAATGTGCTCCACAAGATTTCCAATATAATTTTGTTTTCTAAATATTAATAAAAATCAATAATTAAATATTATAAAATAAATAAATAAATAAAATAAATAATCATGATTAACCATAAATATTTATATAAATATAACTAATAAAACTATATATATGAAAATAAAAATACAATAATTGCACACACAAAAAAAATTGATGCATATGATCAATACAACCTTATTATCCCTACAGGTATAAGACATTCGTAATGCGTTGACCTTATTAAGTAAGGTTGACTAAAAATTAAATTACTAATATATAATGTTTACATTAGAAAATATAAATAATTTTTATTTGCATTATGATTAGTGCAAAGAACTCAACTCTTATTTTATTATTTGTAATTATGATATACGTAGGTTTCCATGTAACAAATACCAAAGGTCTACTAAGTTGTCAGAAAATATTTCCAATTAACTTGTCAATTAATAGATTGATATACATATTATAATTTAATAAATAAGACAAATCACTATATCACTATAAAAAAGATTTGATGGATGTTGGTGGATGTCAACATTTAAGAAGATACATAGGTTTTACAGCGATATTTGTGGATGTAAATATCTGGGTTTTCACAAGAATTAACGAAAGCTTATTCATATGATTCTAAAAATATAAAAAAAATGGTTATTCATTATAAACACATCATGAACTTTATTTATTTATTTATGTTTTTCTAATTTTATATAACTTTGTAATTATTAAATTAAAAAAAAACAAATAACTCAAGATTTTATGATTTTATAAATTGTATTGTTTTATAAATTATATTGTTATGAAAGTTTATTTGAAATTAAAGTGCGCTCACAAATTTAAAAAAAATTCAAAATGTTCACATTTTGTTACAATGATTAAAGTCTGCACTATGTTTAAGCGAAAGACTCTTAAAATGTTTCATTGTTAACAAATTCAAAATTTCATTGAAAGTGAGAAAGACAATAATAAATAATGATTGTGCTATTTAATGTTTAGGGAGAAATCTATAAAAAAATGGAATAAATTTTATTTTAAAATAAATAAGTTAATTTTAATCTATTCTTCTCTCATAAATTTAAAATTATTTCAATGTGCACATGAAGATCATTATAGACCAATTTTTAAATAAAAAATATGTAATTTTTTTTACAAAATTAATAAAATTTTGCATATGCCTAAAATACTAGCCACTAAACAAATTGACAATTTTGAAATAATTTTGTAACATTTATTTTGACAGGAAAATACTACATTAAGGGGCAATGTCATTTTAGTGTTGACATTGTCCAATTCTTCTATAAACATTTCTTAAAAATATGGCATGCTTTACAAATGTGGCATTTCATCGTAATTGGTAACATAATAGGAATATAATAAACATTTTGCATTTTATTTACTTTAATTATTCTAAACAATTAACTACAAGACATTTTAAGTTATTTGTTGCTTCTTTGTTTACAAATTCATGTAGTTAAATGACAATTAAATTAAGATAAAATTTATAAATATTCCTATTTCATCATTTATGATCCCGTAAAACTATAAACAATATTCAATTCACAAAATAAAATAAAAATACGCAAAAATTATTTAATTTACTAATTTCAAAAACTGCAAAAAAAACAAACTCTACAACCTTGTTTCACCCTACATCCTCCATAGCTTTTCAAATATACACTTGTCGCCCGTAAAGAAACCCACCACCAATAACGAACAAAGAAAAGTGAAACCCGCCACCAATAACGAACAACACTAACTCTACAACCTTGTTTCACCATACATCCTCCATAGCTTTTCAAATATACACTTGTCACCCGTAAAGAAACCCACTACCAATAACGAACAAAGAAAAGTGAAACCCGCCACCAATAACGAACAAAAGAAAAGTGAAACCCCCATCATTAGTATTAGCTTTGGGTAATAAAGTTGCCAGCTCATACAAACGAATCATTGTAGAAACTGTACCATTATAATTACTTTCATCGTCATGATAATAAATCGAAAAAAGTTGTGCTTATCGGATAGTCTTTCATATGATCAATGAAAAAACCATTCAGAATGATATCTTAAACATAGTTAAGATACCACTATCACTACATTTTCCATTATTAAGATTACTCTGAAAAGTGGCCGCTAATGTTTGCCAAAATGGAAAAAATTATCCACCAGATTCCTACGGAAAGCTTGTGTGGGCCTCTTAGGTGGAGATAATGGAATATGTGGTCACTTGTCAGTCATGTGTATATAGGAAAGAAATGATGGATATATCAAAAAAAAATTATTTAGATGATGAATTACACTAGCTGGTTCGAAATGCTTCCAGAAATAGTTTTTCATGTGATTTTTGTCATTTTTGTAGTGTATCATTTTTGTAGTGTATCCCTGCATTTCCATAGAGTAATGATAAAATAAAACCATATTGTGCTTTAATAAATAGTTTCTTAATGTATTGTGATTGTGATATCAAATCTCATCGAAGCAAAATCATTTAATTCACTGCAATATCCTAACGTAACTTTTATCCGCCGCTATACGCCGTAAAACAAGAACGCCTCATTGTACTATCATGCAAATCAGCAAAATTTTGTAGCAGATAGCGTAACTTTTTAATTATAGTGAGCACCATTAATTTTAATTTAATTTTTTACTTTCGGAGCCGAATCTTTCAAATAGGCAACGAGGGCCTTCTGCATGCATAAGCATTGCATGAGATAAAATTGTGAAAGGACATTATATAAAACGGTGACTCCGTAGTATGTCTGAAGAGCTCCAAGAGCATGGATAAAATTGTTCAGTATTTACATGAATGGGCCGTTTTATAGTCCTTTCTATTTACTGCGCACTTACTATTTGCAAAAATAGGATTAACCAAGAATACTACTACAACAACATTATTGTTTATATTATCAAAAGAAAATTATAATCACCTCAGGATTATGTATAAACCGGATACTGTTATATCATTTCAAGAAAACATTATTCAAAATTTCTGAGCAGGGTTCTCATATATTAATTCGGTATCTGGATTCTCTGTGACTTAAAAATTCCATATGATATCATGGAAAAAGTGGCATAATATCCAGTAATATTATTGATGAAATATCATATTAAATAAAGACTGACCTAGGATAATCTTATTTAAGGATTCGTATAGAAAATAGCTTTAACAAAATTTTAAATGGATACTGAGAAGTCGACCAAATAAATAACGCAACGACATTAAACAAAATAATCTGATAAACCTTTACTATTTCGTTTTTCTAGGATGCTTTGTGTTTATTTACATAGAATTATTTGTTCTTATTTTAATATTTTTTCATTATGTTTTCTAATATTTTTACTGAATTAAAATGTTAAGATTAGTAGTGTGATAAATATTAAAATATGTTAAGATTAGTAATGTGATAAATATTTTAAATTTTTAGATTAAATTTGAGCATATTTTAAATTTTAATTTTTTTCTATTAAAATTTTGAAAAACATTAAATATTAAACTTAATATTTAAAAAATAAAAATAGATTTTGAAATTTTGAAATTTTTATTTTTATTTTTTTATTAGTTTGTGGTTGGGTGAATTTGCATAATTAGACCAATTCACTGTTTTAATTAATTAAACCCGTGTATAATTAACTATCGAAATCACTTTCATGACAGGAAAACCACAACTTTACATAATTCACGGAATTTAAACAAATTCATGTGCAATTAAAACCTCTGTTGATCACACTAATACACAAGTTCGTAATTTAATTAATTAAATTACGTATTTACCAAGTATCGGACCTCGACCTTTTTCGCAGATTCAAAACAGATTAAATCCGAGTTCAATCCTTATTGCGTTCGGAAATTAAACTAATTCACGATCATTTTCCGGAGCAATATCTGTCGGATCTCGTACCTTCACAATGAATGTTTACCATCGATTCGGAATCCAACATAATTAAAATGTATATCATATTCAGGGTAGGAATTTGGATTTCTCTTTACCCGTCATACAATTTTTTTTTGACGTTTTGGGTCCTTATGCTTCCCGTCAAGACAAGTTATATTAAAAATTTTGCCCTGCAAGAGTGATGTTCTCATAATAAATTAACCCTTCACTAATAAAGTTTTGATTAAAAAATTACCATTCAATAAATAATTATGTTGAAAATTTTCATATATTTATCGTAAAGAAAAAACCAAAATTTGAAAAAACTCAATTGTGGAGGTTTCAATAAAAAGTGTTGAACATTTGAAATTTGCTCATTTAAAGTATATAATCAGCGCAAGGTAAAACCGAAATTCGAGCATAAAGCCCTGTCTTTTTGGACAAAATTATAAAATTTTAATATATTAAATTTTTTGATGTGTCCTTTTTGACTAGTTTATGTTTTTTTGTTATATTAAAAACGCATCAAAATAAACTATTCAATTTTAAAAACATAATATCATTGTAATATTCTTATGCATCCGATTTAATATACTATTGCATTATTCTTGTGCATCACGTTAATCAATCATGCTTGAGGAAATAAAAAGTAATATATTTTTATTATAATTAACTAATTTTTAAATTAAAAATAATATTAATTTTTAATATAATTAATTTATTAGTTATGTTTTCAAAACTTTCTATTGTAAAGATTTTATTATTTTAAAATCCTTTATTGTCTTGACATCTATATTATTAACCATTCAGCGAAAATAACAAATATATTTAAAAAAAATAAAATTGATTTTGCATCTGAAACAGGGTTAGAGATTTTGTACCTGCGTGTTTGCCCAAAAGCGCAGTGAATGCATCTGACAACTGCACATAGAGTAAGTAAACACGTACGAATAAGCGATCTCAAACTGTTGTTTCTTCAATGTACAGTTTCTTCCATGTTAATCTCAATTGGAAAAATAAGTAAACATGTTTCTTCAATGATATCTCAGTTGGAAAAATCACACAATAATAGCATACCACAATTGTGTTTTATTTTCATTTACACAGTAACGCCTAAAAGATAAAACCCCAAAAAGTTGCCTGCAGATGAAAATAAGAAGAAGTAATTTTGCTCAAAAGAATAATTGAAACATAGATGAGAGCCACCAAAATATATTTAAAAGAGGGTTTTCTTAGTTACCTCCTCAAGTCCTCTTTGCATCGAGAATCCTTCTTAATATTACCGTGAAAATTCTCCGCAAGAATTAAAGCATGAACAAGAGTCACCGAATAGTTAAAGGGGTTTCCCCAACCCCTCTTTCCATCTGGAATTGATTACAAAATCCCTCTCACTATAATTACAGTGGAAATTCTCAGTAAAAATTGGAGCCTAAACGGCAACCACCAAATATTTAGAATGGAGTTTTCTCGGTTACCTCTACGTCAGGAATGAATCACAATCAATCACGAAGACCCTGGAAAATTCTAATTGCATGTTCAAATTTTTTTACAGAATTTTGATATGAAAAGAATCATACATGAATGAAAATACCCCAGCCGTAAAGAATGGGAGTCCACATAAACCAATCTGAAATATGCGAAGTCCCTTAGTCTTTATGCACATGAGGATTGCTCATATCCCCTTCGTCCTTCGCACTTCCCTTGTCTCTTATGCGAAGAGCTCTTTAAGCGAAAGTCGATGAGTGAAATGAGCTCTTCCTTCACTCATATATATACGTTTCCTTCTCATGTTAGAGGGGTTGCTTATTCATGGCCGACCTCCCTTTATTACAGTAAAGCCCACGTATATCATACATGCCCCACATAATTCATGTCGGCTTTAGAATTTAGAATTTAGCATATTTTCAATTAAAAAAACTTGCCCAAAAAATACCCTGCTGTATGAAAAATAAAGGGGCGTAAGTTGTAACTATACCAACCCTGACTAGAATTTAGCATATTTTCAATTAAAAAAACTTGCCTAAAAAATACCTTGTTATATGAAAAAGCTTGCCGCGTAAGAACGTTTGGTGCGTAAAAACATTTTGGAAAAAGTTCCAAACATCAAAAATCCGTCTTTAACTCTTCCAGGCACGTCACTCAAAACGGGGAATGACAAATTCCAGCCATCAAATACGTGCAAAAAGCCTTATGATGGGCAAAATGCCCGTCAAATTCCATCCCTGATCATATCCAACATGATTAAAATGTATTTCATAAAATATCGCGTCTGTTTTTTTTTTTTATATTAAACCTCTTGCATCTCTTGACGCGATTATCGACCAATCTGGTCTCTTCAAATGGACGATTCAAATTAATTGAACTATTAACTCAATTCTATAAATCATCACATTAGTTTTTGGAATTAACGTCTCCGCTTGTTGGCACACTATAACCGTAGATTTGTTGGATTTGTCGATCGGATGATCCTGATCTTCTCCCTGTTTTCTTCAAGAATTTATCAATCAACTCGATCTTATAATGTTTATGGTCCACTTCGTGTGTTAAGGTGCATGCACATTCACCATGCGAACACTGTCGATCTCCCGCTTATAGATAATCATTGATCCATTCTTTGATCATTCATGATTTGTTAGTGCACTCGGTCTTTGTCCGCTTTCAACAAGTGATCAAAAAATTAACGCCTTTGTTCAAAAGAGCCTCGCACATCAAACTCCACACACAAATTCCTATATTTAACAGAGAATTTAGTCTATGATTAAAGAGTCGACGAAAGAAAATCACATAACAAAAGGTCATGCAAAAACATGTTTTTACACACAAACTCCTTTCATTAATATCCGTATTTACATAAATGTACAGAACACTTCGTGCTCTGATATATTCTCGCTACCACTTATCTCTCCCTAAAACTCTATTTTCTTACACTCCTTGGGGGCTTACATTTATAGCACAATTTCATAATTATGGATTATACTAAATCCATGTTTTTCTCCACAATTCTCTCAACTAATTCCTATTTGAAGACTTCGTAATCCCTAAGATCCCTACGAGATCTACACATATTAATTATCCATGATATTCTCACATAGTTAAGAACATTTCACAACTGAACCCTCACACATAGATTTCTCACTCAATCTATATAGTATTCCTAAAAATAATTAAAAACATCACCCCCTAAATCAACCAAACGTATAATAATATTCTGAACAAGATGCTAATGCATCAGACTCTTGGTGTAGAAAAAATTCATAAACTCTTGTCTATGAGGTTTGTCACTTTTCTATAGTAATGTGACAGCTACAAGTTTGAATGACTTGCTACCTCCAGGATTCCAAACATTGTTTTGCTGCTGGTCCTTTAGTCTTTCTTCTTCATGCTGATGTGTTTTTGTTCCTGTCATCTTTCTTTCCCCTGTTCTCCAAATTTTGAACAAGTCTCAAACTGGTTCACTATCTGCAACTATAGCTTTGGCAGCTAATTTTATCGTGCTGAGATTAGTAAGAATTAAATCTGAAAGTTCACCATCATCACCACTCAAACTATCAACTAAATTATGTATATTTGTAAAGCAATTTTCTCTCATGCTCTAAGAGTAATTCCTCTTTGTTAATCACATCAACACAATTGATGTTTTCTATGGTGTCCTTGTTGAAAATGGCAACAAGAAATGCTAAAAATAGAAGTGCTAAAAATGGAACTGCTATAAATAGCAGTTAGGGTACCAGTGTTGGACATAGCAATAAGGAATGAAAAATGGAAGTGCTAAAAATAACATTTCTATAAATAGCACTGCAGGATAAATTCCAATTTTAGTTAGTCCTTGAACTAAAATTGATAAGTAAAATTCCAATTTGATCTTAGCAGCTATTTGTAAAATAATTAATTAATTCATCTTGAGTTAATTAGTTGTAGAAAATCAAACATGAAGTCTATGTGAGGACATGTAACAGTTTCTCCATTGATTGAGGAATTTATCCATTAGTTAAAGAGATAACGATGAGTTGTAATTAGTTAGCTCAGTTAACTAAGTTAAGTCTAGTTAGATTAGTTCAAACAATTTGTGGAATCAATTGTGAGTTCAGTTAGTTAATGCATCCATGCATGTAACTACTGCACTTCAGATAACTGAATATTCTCTCATAAATAACTCATGCATGTCAGTTCAGTCAGAGACCCAGTTGAGATCAGAGGAGGGACAATGTACTATCAAATGGATGAATTTTTCCTATAAAAGAAACTCATCCATGTAGAAGGATTCATCTCCTTCATGTTTGTGTAGTTATTTTTGAGCCAAGTGAGCTGTGTGAGGTGGGAATTCACACAAGTGGAAGCACTGGACCCCAGGAAAAACTGCGCAAGGAAATAGGAGGCTTAGAGGATAGAGGAGAAGGTTGTGAGAGCCTTTGACTATTTATGAGCAGCATTGTTTGATTGTAGAGAGAGCAGGATAGGTTGAGAGCTCATTCTTTTTGTAACTTGAACAAGATTTCCACTTGTATGATAATAAAGAGATTCGGGTTTTAGGCTGAGGCTTTCCCTGAGTTATTTCTGTTGTGTTATGTGTGATTGATTTATCATTCTCAGTTATATGTGTTCTCTTGATCTTGCTCAATTCGATTAAGCTTCCACAAAGTGTTGTAGAAGTAGATCTTGTATTGTGTTTGAGCATATTGCATAATCTGTTGATCTATAGTGGGAATTTCTACATGGTATTGGAGCAAAGGTGATCAAAGGAGAAGAATGAGATACAAGAAGGGAGAAGTTTGAAGTTTGTGGTTCCTGAATATAGAAATCGAGTTCTTATCACATCTCAATTTCACTAATGGTGTTCAGCGGTTTAAGACTCGAGTCAAGAACCTATATGCTTTTTGAGGAGCAAGGAAACTGATGGAGACTTGGTGGTTGAGAGGGAAAGTACATTACCTCTAGGCATGCAGCCATAGGAGAAGTCTCAGATGATTATGGAGGAGCCACGACTGGTGAAGCAACTTCAGGAGGTTGTGGAGCAACCACAATTGGGGAAGCCGAGAGGAGATCAAGTAGAGACATCTACTCATGCAAAGACCTCCAGTAGGGGGAAATTTCGAGCGAAGTGGGTAGAGGGATCACATGCATCCATACCTCCAAGTCAGAGGTGGGGCTATGTGGAGTGAAAGTCCCAAGAAGGCTGGAATAGGGGCAAGATCATTGAGGTACCCAACGTCTTTGATTAGACCTTGCTACGGGAGCCCTGATGAGGAGTAGTAGAACTGGATGAGTGGGTAGAGATAGATGCAGATGGAGCGGCAGAGAGAGCTACAGTGAAGGAATCCCAAGACAGTGCAGAGCTAGCAGGCTGCAACAATGTGAGAGGCACAAGAGTGTCGCACTAGTGCAGGAGGCGTGCAATGGTGCAAGATGCATGGAGTGTTGCAGCAGCTTATAGGTCATAGAGGGAGCACTTGTCAGCAACAGAGGGAGCTTTAGCATCACAGTATGTTTCTAGCCGAACAAAAAGGTCTGTTGGAAGGTTTGTTTTATTTCTAGAGTTGTTGCAGCAACCACACTTGGGAGAAGTGTTGAATGCAGAACATTCCAAAGGTTCAGGATCAGGTTTGAGTTGAATGCCTTTCTTGTTTAGAGGGAGTGTTGAAAATGGCAACAAGAAATGCTAAAAATAGAACTGCTATAAATATCAGTTCGGGTACCAGTGTTAGACATAGCAACAAGGAATGAAAAATGGTTGTGCTAAAAATAACATTGCTATAAATAGAATTTCAGGATAGATTCCAATTTTAGTTAGTCCCTGAACTAGAATTGAGAAGTAAAATTTGAATTTGATCTTAGTAGCTGTTTGTAAAATAATTAATTAATTCATCTTGAGTTAATTAGTTGTAGAAAATCAAACATGAAGTCTATGTGAGGACATGCAACCGTTTCTCTATTGATTGAGGAATTTATCCATCAGTTAAAGAGATAAGGATGAGATGTAACTTGAGTTGTAATTAGTTAGCTCAGTTAACTAAGTTAAGTCTAGTTAGATTAGTTCCAACAGTTTGTGGAATCAATTGCGAGTTCAGTTAGTTAATGCATGCATGCATGTAATTGATGCACTTCAGATAACTGAATATTCTCTCGTAAATAACTCATGAATGTCAATTCAGTTAGATACCCAGTTGAGATTAGAAGAGGGACAATGTACTATCAGTTGGATGAATTTTTCCTATAAAGGAAACTCATCCATGCAGAAGGATTCATCTCCTTCAGGTTTGTGCAACTATTTCTGAGCCAAGTGAGCTGTGTGAGGCGTGAATTCACACAAGTGGAAGCACTGGACCCTAGGAATAACTGCACAAGGAAATAGGAGCCTTGAAGCATAGAGGAGAAGGTTGTGAGAGCCTTTGGCTGCCTATGAGCAGTATTGTTTTATTGCAGAGAGGGCAAGATAGCTTGATAGCAGATTCTTTTTGTAACTTGAACAAGATTCCACTTGTATGATAATACAGAGATTGGGGTTTTAGGCTGAGGCTTTCCCTCGGTTATTTCTTTTCCGTTATGTGTGATTGATTTCTCATTCTTAGTTATATGTGTTTTCTTGATCTTGCTCAATTCGATTAAGCTTCCACAAAGTGTTGTAGAAGTATATCTTGTATTGTGTTTTAGTATATTGCATAATTTGTTGATCTACAGTGGGAATTTCTACAGTCCTTTCTTTCTTTTGTTATAGTTTCTCTAGTTTCAACTTCTTTGGCTTCTGGCTCCTTCTCTATTTGAGCTGCAAACTCAACTTCATGGAATGAAAAACAATCATCCCAATTTCCTTCAGAGTCATAGAAGACTTCTTGATCATAACAATGGTCATTAGCTGTCTCTATAGCAAAAAATTCCATATTTAGTATCACACCTGCATCCACAGACAAACTATCAGTTTTAAAAATATTAGACCTTTCGGTCTCTTTTGATGTTTCGAGCATCAAATTCCCACCATGGAATTTCTAGGTTTCAGCAAATCCTCTTTGCTGTGACTCAATTCCTATGAGTCTCTCCTTCTCCAACAA
This sequence comes from Pinus taeda, assembly GCA_000404065.3. Lineage (NCBI taxonomy): Eukaryota > Viridiplantae > Streptophyta > Pinopsida > Pinales > Pinaceae > Pinus > Pinus taeda. The sequence goes on along the minus strand of APFE031092072.1, from coordinate 3,508 downwards.
AGAAATATGTATTTGTTCAAGTTTGTTCATCAATATAGCATTCCATCTCTGTTGAAATAGATTCCACTTGACTCATTTCCTTATTCTCCATCCATGTCTTTGGTCTTCATTCTCTTTCTCTTGAAACCGTTCCTGTAGTATATTCAACTCTGCTTTCATCATTGCAATACTTATGCTACACTCTTCATGACTCATCTGACATTTATCTGAACCTGTCCTAAGTTTCTTCATGTTCATTTTCACTAATTCTTCAAACTCAAAAAAAAGAAAATATTTACCTCAATCGATTCTAAAATTGACTCCCTTGTTTTCCTCTTTGCTTCTACTATGCCTATGATTTTCCTTGTCATATGCTTTCTTGTCTTTCTAATAGCTTTAAGTTGTGAGCTGCAATCAGCCTCTACAATAACAAGTATCTTTCTTGCTACATGCCTCACTAAGCTTTCCTCCTTTGAGCTCAGTCTTTTGGCATCTCTCTAGTTCTCTCCTCTGGAACCATATGAGCATTCCTTGCTCTAGGCTATTGCAAGTCTTCTCACCTTTCTCTGATGTTACCCTGCACAAAATTATAAAGACTAATACTGAGAAATAATCATGCTTCACTCAGAATCTTCCTATACTCTGATACCACTAATGGTGGGGTGAAGTTGCATAATTAGACAAATCCACAGTTTTAATTAATTAAACCCCTGTTTAATTAACTATCGGAACTACTTTCATGATGGAAAAACCACAAATTTACATGGTTCGTGGAATTTAAACAAATTCACGTGCAATTAAAAGCTCTGTTGACCACATTGATACGTAAATTCGTAATTTAATTAGTTAAATTACGTATTTACCAACTATCGGACTATAACCTTTTTCGCAGATTCAAAACAGATTAAATCCTAGTTTAATCCTTATCGTGTCTGAAAATTAATATAAATCGCGATCATTTTCTGAAGCGATATCCGTTGGATCCCGTACCTTCAAAATGAATGGCTACGATCGATTTGGAATCCAACCGGATTAAAACATATTTCAGAAAATATTGCTTTGTTTTTTTTATATGAAACCTCGTGCATCTCTTGACACGATTACTGTTTGATATGTTCTCTTCAAACAGAAGGTTTAGATTAACTGAGCTATTAACTCAATTCTATAAACCATAGCGTTCGTTTCTGGAATTAACCACTCCCCTTGTTGGCACACGATAACTGTAGATATGTTGGATCTATCGATCGGATGGTCTTGATCTTCTCCCGATTTTCTTCAAGAATTTATCTATCAAATCGATCTTATAATGTTTATGGTATGCTTCCTGTGTTAAGGTGCGTGTACATTCACCATGTGAAAACTGTCGATCTCCCGCTTATAGATAATCATTGGTCCATTCTATGATCAATGATGATTTGTTGGTGCATTCGGTCTTTGTCTGTTTTCAACCGACGGTCAAAAAATTAATGCCTTTGTTCAGGCGAGCCTCGAACATCAAACTCCACACACAAGTTCCTGAATTTAAAAGAGAATTCAGCCTATAATTAAAGATTCGACGAAAGCAGATCACATAATAAAATATCATGTTAAAACACGTTTTTACACACAAACTCCTTTCGTTAATATCACTATTTACATAGATATACAGAACACCTCATGCTCTGATCTCACTACCACTTAAGTTACCATACTATAATGGCTTGGATGATTTCAATATATTTCTTGACCATTTTAAAAGGGATGTACCAGAGGAACATCAGTTCCAGGCCTTGGATTTAGCATTGAGAGATACGCATGCAAGATGGTGGGGTACGCACAAGGATAATTTTTTCGATTGGAAGGAATATCGTAGAATGATGAGATTAATATTTTGCTACACGAACACCTGACTCACTCAAAAATACACAGGGAAGGATGATCCACATGAACCTTTGGCACGATGGACAAAGGCGTGGGGTGAGATACCTCAACTTGAGTGGGTGCATATCTTTATTCATACCCTCGATGTTATCCCAAGGAATTGATATTTAGAGATGAAGTTGCAACATAGCACCGTTAATTGGGATGAGATGAAGGAAATTTTCTTGCTGACGTTTATTTTCAAAGATGTGTTCGAATGCATCGATGAAAAGTTCAAAAGATTAAAGCAGAAATATTCCAAACATCCGTAGAACCTATCACATCAGTACATCCTGACTGGAGTACACATCTACAACATGATTTAGAATGTTACAATGTCATGGCGGAAGAAGGTAATGAGGATCTATGGAATATTAATATCCTTGAACCAGAGGGACAATGCAAGCTTGGTAGACCTAATGCAGAGATCCCTAATATTTCGCAACCAGTGCGCACAAAATAGGTAAACATTGGTTTAGAAGAAGAACCAAAATTTGCGAACATTAGTGACTATTGGGATGATGACACAATGGATAAGGTCGATGAGTTATTACATGAACATCAGGATTTATTTCCAACTAAGTTGTCTAACTTGAAAGGGATAGTAGGAGTTTTGGGTATGATGAAGATAAATCTGAAACCTGATGTGAAGCCAATTAAGTAGCGCCCATATAGGTTCAATCCCAGATACAAGGAAAAGTTAAGGGAGGAACTAGATAAGATGCTCATCACCAGAATAATTGAGCCTGTAGAAGAATTCGAATGGGTTAGTCCTATGGTGGTCTAAGAGAAGAAAACGAAGGGTGTGTTAGTGTTAGTGTTTCACACTGCCATCAGTGATCAAAATCTGCTCTCTTTCATTTCATAGTAGGAGTGCCATACTGACGAGTTTGCATTCCATTAGGTCATGGATTCATTGATGGTAGGGCTTACTTCAATTTTCCCTCATCATCTGTACTTGCTGATCCTCTTCCATATATTTTAGTCATGGCTCATGTTCCCTTTGCAATTCATTTCATTAGGTCTTAGGGTTTGGTCCCATTAGGTTTTAGGGTCCCACCATGGTGAAATCCAATAATCACATGCCAATAATGATAAAAAAGGATATGAGGAGACTAATAATCATTTTTAAAATCATAATTTATCATTTGAGAAGCTAAATGTAGTTCTCACCTCAAAACTTGTTTTGAGGTGAAAATAGAGTATTATTGTTTTTTATCTTTCTTCATGATGCAATTTTATTGTTTCTATATGTAATATTTGTTCCCAAGCTCCTCCTAAGCTTGTGATGTTGCCAAGCAATTGCCACTACAAAAATCAAGTGACTTTGAGCATCAGTCCACTTGCTAATCAAAAGAAAACAAGAAAACAAGCATAAACAAACAAAGCATTTTAAAAGACAAATAGACATTACAAAAGTGGGTTTCACAAGGAAAAAATCAAAAGGTGAAACTATATAGACTCATCCTCCTATTTTTCATTCCATTGTGTCATTATTGAAGATTAAAGAATCAAGAAGAGAGCAAAGGTGCATTTTCAAGTGTTCTTGAGCAAACATAGCAAAGTACCGCACTTCTGGAGAATTTGGAGCAGCACTACGCTTCTTAGGGGTGGCGCTGTGCTTTGAAGC
>APFE031092071.1:0-19847 GCA_000404065.3 Pinus taeda | reverse complement strand
AATACTAGAGTTGAAGTTTTGACCTCTCGTAGGGAGTTCTCAAATGTGCCATGTGGTCCTGGGGAGTTTTCAAATGTGCCATGGTGCTTATTGCGGAGGTGATAGTGGTCACTGCGATTCTATGACCTTTGATTGGATCAAAGAGGTGCACTCACTTTTTGTGCCATCTCTATTACATTGAATCTTCCACATTCAAGAAAATGAAAGACGGGTTCCAAACAATTTCTTTCTACCACATTTATTGGAAGCAAAACTCTACGGTAGACCAACTATCTAAGAGGGGGATCAATGAGGAGAATCGACTATTAGATATGACTGCATTGATTGGGGAGCAAAGTAAAGGGTCCTTTGCTTTTGGGTGATGTTGGTTGCTCTTCCTTGGCAATGTCTTCTTGGAGGTGAATCAAGATGTTCTGTTTTGATTGTTTTGGGGCTTCTATTGCCCAGATTGAGTGCCTCACGGTCAAATTTTGTACTGTACTTTTTGTAATCTATCCGGGTACTTACCGTTTTTTTGTATATTGGGCTATTTCTACTTGGTCAAAAAAACTAAATAAAATTCTGCATATGTAACATCCTTTATATTATATAAAAGGTTTTTTTTTCAAAGAAAAAAAAAAAGAGTTCTTCTTCTTCTCAAATTATCTTCCGTTATTTGTCTTTAATACAGTTGACGCACTTTCCCATATTTAAGCGCAGAATGCGCCATTTCGGCACTGCTCTGAATCGATAAATGTTCAAGCCCAGTAGTAAAATTGGAAGAAGAGTGACCAAATGAGAAATGAGCAAAAGAAATTGACTAACGATCCCAATTGATTTACGTGACATACATACGCAAAACTGCTTGGAAGAACACAAAATTTGTCAAACCCTAGAAGATTTGTAACACCGATTTGGGCATGAGAACAAATTATGTTGTCTTTCCTCCATTTTCAAACATCTAGCCTTCGTTTCATGATAAGCATTTCGTTTCTCGTATCTGCCTGTCAAATCAGATACCCAGAGAAATGCGTGTCTATACACCAGTTTCTTCACTAATTTACTGGAAGCATGCATTTGTTCAATGGCCAAAATTTTTTCATGTCGATGGATGTGCACGAAAAAGGCGGAGTCCAACAATCTCCCGACGAGAACATCTTCATGAAATCTTGGCCATTTGGGCATTCTAGAACAGGAAAACCTAGGTTTGCATTCTCATCGAGTACAACACCATGGATTTTACTGATGTAATAAAATTTAATGAATATTTCCACCATTATAAAGAAATTTATAATTTGGCAGACGGTAATATAAAAATAATGGAAATTTTGATAAAATTTGGTGGAAATTTGAGGAAATCCAGTTTATCGTCTTACTTCAATATTTTAAGTGCACAAAAACTTTTGATAAAACTAAATTCATTTCCAAAAAAAAACATTTAAACATTTTTAATATTAAAATTTTTGAAAAAAAATATTACCTTATTTGGACCTTCTAAATAATGCTAGGAAAATTGTTTCAAAATATTCAAATTCAATCCAACCATATTATATTTTGCCAAGTTGTCGAGATTGCCTCTACAAAATTGGATTTTCCACTACCTAAGAGTCCTGGCCCATTCATATGTCAACCTCCACCGGAACCAACTCCCTACCAAGATATTCTTTCCCCTTTTTTGGCCCCACACCCCTATCACAACATTCCATCCACCTCACGTATTTCATATGTACCATCCCCTACCGATACCACTTCATCATCAATTCAAGGACAAAGGTCCTTGTCTTAGCATTAATCCCCCTAATTCACCTACTACCTTGCCTATGAACTCTGTGGGGAGTGACCTGGACTTCTTATTACAAAGAAATATTTCAGATCTTCATGCTTTCACGATCCACAAACCTGGGGATTCTACCTCTCCCCACTCAGCCCTACCTCAGCGGGCAACATTACCATCTGATGGAAATAAAACTAAGGTAGCTGAAATTTTTGTGGACACCCCAAGGCAAACCCATTTACCTCCCCTATGGATCATTTTCTAGTTCATGTTCCTATTGCTAACACCTCTCCCTCACGGGTCCTTAGAGCACAACTTCCTGACAAAGACCTCCCATGATGTGCATTATCTCACTTAATATCTGGGGTTCTTGGGGCTGCCCCTAGATACTTGGGTCTAAAACATCTTTTATCCTCTCTGCATCCTTACTTTATTCTCATTCAAGAAACCATGCATAGTGTTCCACATGTTGTTGAATATTTTCAGAAAATGTTTATGTACTGGTACATATTAGCTACTGCTACTACGAGTCTCTCTGGTGGATTGGTGGCCTTATGGGATTCTAGATGGATCAATATAAAGGCCTATAAGTGTTTTGCAGGTATATTGTTGGAAGGCAGCATTCACGACCTGCCTGGCCTTGTGCACATCCTCAACATATATGCACCATACAAAGATAGATACATCTTCTGGGATCGTTCTTTTCTTCTGGGATGATGGATTTGGATTCTCTCATAATTGCTAGGGACCTAAATTGTACTACCAGTTTGGATGAGGTTCGTGGTCACTGCAGGAAAATAGACCCCCTAGCTGGGAAGATACAAGATGTTATTCTTTTTCAAAACTTTGTGGATATTTTCCCTGCAACAATTGCCCCCACATGGGACAATGGTCGTACTAGCATGACATATGTTGCTAAGAGACTAGATCATTTTCTAATCCATGAACAGTTTCTAGGTCGTCGGGGGGACGTCTGTGCTAACATCATCAGCAATTATATATCTAATCATAGACCTATCACACTACAATGGAGGAAAATGGACATTCACACAGGCATCCCCTTCAAATTCAACAGAACCTGGTTGCAGGATCCTGATTTTAACAAACTAATGTTGGAAACTGGGAGTCGACATTATGTAACCGACACTTCCCCCATGGTTAACATTCTTGATAGACTTGACTCCCTCTGTGGGAATGTCAAACACTGGCAAAAACAAAAGCTTGGAGACATTAGAAAGGAGCTCATCCACATTTAATGTAAACTGGATTCCACTCTACCGTTTTAGTCCTCCCACTGTCTTTCTGCTGATATTCGGTCTCGTATTCATTCCCTTGAACTTAGGAAGAATAATTTCCTTTCTATTGAAGAATCCACATGGAGATTGAAAATCAGGGTGATATGGATGAGCGAAGGTGATCAAAACACCAAATTATTCCACCATTATGAAAATCATCGTCACAATATTAACTCCATTTGGGAGATTAATGATGCTGACAGACCTATTCTCTAGTCACAGGAAGGGATTAACAATGTTGTCATTCAATATCTTCAAAAGGCATATGGAAATAATGAAAATATCACTATTGAGGACCTAATTTGGGGACTGATCCTTATTCAATTATGTATGATGTGGAGAAAAATGATGAATTTTTAAGGAAGTCACTAAAGATGAATTACTGGGTGTTCTCAAATCATTTAAGGGTGACAAAAGCCCTGGTCCTGGTGGATGGATGATTGAACTTTTCACCCACTTTTTTGAGCTCTTCAAAAGAGATCTACTAGGCAAGGTAGAGGAATCAAGGACCTCAGGCTTTATACATCACCATATCACCTCTACATATATCACCCTCATTCTTAAAAACATCTCTACAAAGGGCTTCTCTAACTGCAGGCCTATTTCTCTCTGCTATCTCATATACAATGTTATATCTAAGACCATTGTCGGTCGCATGCGCAATACTCTTTCTCGCTGTATCACTCCTAAACAACATGGATTTCTCTAGGATAACCTTATCCACGATGATGTTGCAAACGCATAGGAGGGTATGAACACAATTAACACCAATCATCTAAATGTTGCTATCTTACATATTGACCTTCAAAAGGCATATGAATGCCTGGATTGCAACTTTCTCTGTTTTTTCCTCAAAAAAATCGAATTACGACCGAGATGTGTTGATTGGATTATGGCTTGTGTTGATAATGTCAACTATGTTGTTATCATAAATGGGTATCCAACAAAATTTTTTCGTGTTGGTCGGGATATTCGATAGGGATGCTCCCTCTCCCCACTACCATTCATCCTAGTGATGGATAGCTTAAGCTTGCATATAAAAAAAGTGGTTCTAGAGGATCAATTCTAGACACTGAAGATGGGAAATAACATCATCATTTCTCATAATCTGTTTGTCGACAATATTCTCATCATGGGTATGATTTTTCATTTTTCTTGGTTATGTCTCTCTCACATTTTCAGTAGATTTGCCAATGCTTCTAGCTTGCATATGAATGTTAATAAATCTATCTTATATCATGGACAATGTGACTTGGAGACTATATCATATACAAAGGTTTATTTTCCATTGAGGCAATGGCAATACAAAATAGTTTGAAATACCTTAGATACTATATCCAACCCTGTTGCTATAGAATTGCTAATTGGCAATGGATTGATTCTCATTTCTTCAAAAAGTTACCTGGGTGGGAGTTTAGGTTCCTGTCATTGGGGGGTGGGTCATTCTCACCCAAGCGATCTTGTCTCAGATGGCTCAGGTTTATTGCTCTCACCTATTTTACATTCCTGCATCCATTATAAACTGTGTAAATCGCTTGATGGCTAACTTCATCTCAGTGGGGAGCCATGAAATAAAAAAATACCACTTGACAAAATTGTCCAACATCACTTTCCCTAAGGGTATGGGAGGATGGGGAATCATGGACATCAGTTGGTTTGGCAGGTCACTGCCGATAAAATTCCTTTGGAGGGGCTTATTTGGATCTGACACATGGAGTAAGATCATACAACACAAGTATCTTAAGGACAAATATTTCAGTTTTTGGTAAGGAATGGAACCATTGGCATCAAATAGGGATCTTCTATCTGGCTTAGTTTTCGAAAAATTGAAAAATATTCATCCATCATCTCGCATGGAAGTTTCAATCCAGCAATCACATCCTTATCGGTATTGACCCAATCTTGGGTGCTAGAAATGAATGCTCTATCTCTGAGAGGATTTTTCACCACCTTAATGGACGCATAATATATTTCTGGGGTCAAGTCATAAATGGTTGGCGAGGACCACTCCCCATATTGGAAAAGGCTTATAAGCTCAAGGTTTATGGTCAAATGGAACTACAGTGGAATTAGTTAATTTATGTTATGAAGCAACTCGACATATACCATTCCGGAACTTAGGATAGAATCATATGGTCGGGAATGATGGCATCTGATAATGTCATTGTGGCTAACAAATATTCAACCCTTTCCAATTTGGTCACTAGACATCGGTGTTGAAAATAGCAACAAGAAATGATAAAATAGAATCTAATATATTCCAATTTTAATTTCTCCTTGAATTAAAATTGTGAATTAAAATTCAAATTTAGTCTCACCGGCTGCTTGGAAATAATTAATTAATTCATTATTGATTAATTAGTTGGAGAAATTCAAGTTAGATGTCTTTCTGCAGTCATGCAACAGTTATCCCATAAACTAAGGATATTATCACCTAATTAAGGAGATAAGATTGAGTTATATTTGAGTTGTAATTAGTTATCTCAGTTTACTCAGTTAAGTCCAGTTAAATTAGTTCCAAATTGTTTGAGGAACTAATTGTGAGTTATCAGTCGGTTGATGCATGCATGCACTCAACCAGTGTACTCCAGATAACTGAAGATTCCCTCATCGGAAACTCATGCATGTCCATTCTGAGAAAGACCAAATTGCGATAAATTTCAATGACAGTGTATTATTAGTTGCATGTGTTTTCCTATAAAGGAAACTCATCAATGCAGTCGAGGGAAGGTTCCTTGAGGATTGCACATTTCTGAGAGTATGTTAGAGCAGTGTGTGAGAGCAGTGTTACACTAGGTGAAGGAGATCATCCCAGAGGTAACTGTGGAAGGAAGGAGCTTGGAGGGTAGAGGAGAAGGTTTGTGAGAAGCTCTGTTTGCCTGTGAGAATCCAGGACGATTGTATTGAGAGCTGGCTAGTTGTGAGAGCTAAGGCTTTGTATAATTCTGATGTATTTTTACTTTGTATGATAATACAGATAGTAGGGTTTTTAGTTAAGGCTTTCCCCTCAGTATTTTTTGTGTTTCATGTGCATTGATTCTTCTTCTTCTTGTTATATGTGTTCAGCTCTGATTCAGCGTGATCTTTAGGCTTCCACAATTTTGATAGTAGAAGTAGATTACAATATTTCTCTTTGGTATATTGCATTATCGAGTGAATCTACAGTCAGATTTTCTACATAGATCTTAGAGGTAGATTTGTAGAGAATTTGAAAATTTTCTACATGGTCTCAGAGCTAGCTGATATATACATAAATTTCAACTCAGTATTGGAGCCTAGTTTATCGGAGCTGTGAACAGTATATGGAGAAGATAATTCAAAGTTTGAACTTTGGGGTTGCATGTGCAAATCAAATTCTTATCATACTTCAAGGTTGGTCAATGGCATTCTATGGCTTGAGATTCAAGTATGCCTTGGAAGGTAGCTCGAATTACATAGCATGGAAAGATCACATGCACACTGTATTAGAAGATAATGGCTTGAAGGATTTCTTTGATCAAGAAATCCCAAAGGCACGTTCAAATAATGCACAAGAGTTGGTTGAGTGGAAGAAGCGTGTGGCGAGGGTGAGACAGATCATCCTTTAGGGAGTTCAAGACCATATTGTCTTGAGTCTCCATGGGAAGGATACTCCATATTTAACGTGGAAGACATTGAAGGACCTCTACCAGAACAGTAACAACCAAAGGAAATTGGCGCTCAAGGATAAGCTTTGAGGAATCAATTTGGAGAACAACGATACTATTTCCACATATCTGAACAAGCTCACCACTTACAGAGATGAGCTTGAAAGTTTGGGAATAACTACTTCCGATGATGATATGGTGAGCCTCACTCTCCTTGGCCTTCCAAAGAGCTGGAATAGCTACCAGGACTCTGTGAATGGAAGGGACAAAATGCCAGATTGGGAACGACTATGGTTAGAGCTCATGCAAGAGGAGATTAGGACGAGCACACGAAATGGTTCTTCATCCAAGGATGATGATGAAGAAAATCTGGCCTTAGAAAGTAAGGCAAGGAAAGGGAAGGGGAAGGCATCCCATTCTGAATCTAATTCTTCACATGGAGGGAAGAAGGTTGACAAGTCTAAAGTGAGGTGCTTTAATTGTCACGAGATGTATCATTATGAGACTAATTTCCCATTGAAGAAGTCCAAGAAGGGATCCTCAGAAGGATCGGAAGGTACGGCATTAGCCTCTCAGTTCAAAATGGACTTCACCCTCATCGCATGCATGGTGTCATTGATGATGGGTTTTGGTTGGTATCTTGACAGTGGAGGCTCATTCCACATGACCAGCGATAAAAGTTCATTTAGTACCTTCGAGCAGAATGACCTCAAGATGTGCATAGAGATGGTCACAATGAAAGGTTTAGTGTTTCAGGAGTGGGCACGGTTTCTTTTCAAAGGGAACATGGAGCTTCTATCACCTTGACAAACGTGAAGTGTGTGCTTGAACTAAAGAAGAACTTGGTATCGATTGCGATGTTGGAAGACAAAGGCTACAATGTGTTCTTTAGTAAGGGAAAGGTTTTCGTTAGACACATCACCATGAGATGGGTGAAACAAATATGTTCACGAGTCAAGAACCTATATGCTCTTGAGGTTTAAGATATGCAAAGCCTTGAGGAGCAAGACAAATGTTAGAGACTATGTGGTTGAGAGGGAAAGTACATTACCTCTTAACATGCAGTCACAAAAGAAGTCTCACACAATTGTGGAGGAGCCACAATTAGAGTCAGAAGAGGGATCACATGCAGTGATACCTCTAGGTGTGAGGTGGGGTGATGTGAAGTGATTGTCCCATGAAGGCTGAAATTGGGTAGGGTCCGTTGAGATGTTTTATCTAATGGATCATACCTTGATACATCAGCCCAAAGTACATAGTAGCGAGAGGAATCAGTGGGATTGATGTAGTTAGAGATCAAAGTGACAGAGGCTAGAGCAGTTAGACACTGAAGAGCGCAGAGATGGTTTGACAATAGTGCAGAAAGGCAGAGCCAACAGAAGCACAAAGTTTTTGGTTGATAGAGGCAATAGCAATTAGAAACTTTCATGACATATGAGTCATTATGATTTAGGTTTGATGTTTCTTTTATTTCTAGAGTTGTTGGAGCTACAACACTCGAGAGAAGTGTTGCAGGCAGAACATTCCAAAGGTTTAGGATCGGGATCGAGTCAAATTTCTTTCTTGTTGAGAGGGAGTGTTGAAAATAGAAATATGAAATGATAAAAATAGAATCCATTATATTCCAATTTTAATTTCTCCTTAAATTAAAATTGTGAATTAAAATTCGAATTTAGTCTCACTAGCTGCTTAGAAATAATTAATTAATTCATTATGGATTAATTAGTTGGAGAAATTCAAGTTAGAAGTCTTTCTGCAGTCATGCAACAATTATCCCTTAAATTAAGGAGATTATCCCTTAATTAAGGAGATAAGATTGAGTTATATTTGAGTTATCATTAGTTAGCTCAGTTTACTCAGTTAAGTCCAGTTAAATTAGTTCCAAATTGTTTGAGGAACTAATTGTGAGTTATCAGTCAGTTGATGCATGCATGCACTCAACCAGTGTACTCTAGATAACTAAAAATTCCCTCATCAGAAACTCATGCATGTTTATTCTAAGAAAGACCCATTTGAGCTAAATGTCAAAGAAAGTGTACTATCAGTTGCATGTGTTTTACTATAAAGGAAACTCATCCATGCAGTCAAGGGAGGGTTCCTTGAGGATTGCACAGTTCTGAGAGTGTGTTAGAGCAGTGTGTGAGAGAAGTGTTACACTAGGTGAAGGAGATCATCACAGAGGTAACTATGTAAGGAAATAGGACCTTGGAGGGAAAAGGAGAAGGCTTGTGAGAAGCTTTGTTTGCCTGTGATCATTCAGGAGGATTGTATTAAGAGCTGGCTAGCTATGAGAGCTAAGGCTTTATATAATTCTAATGTATTTCCACCTTGTATCATAATATAGATAGTGGAGTTTTTAGTCGAAGCTTTCCCTGAGTATTTTCTGTGTTTCTTGTGCATTGATTATTCTTATTATGGTTATATGCATTCAGTGTGCTTTAGCTCGATCTTTCATCATCCACAAGTTTTACAGTAGAAGTATATTATAGTATATTACATTATCAAGTTAATATACAGTCAGATTTTCCACATAGATCTCAGAGGTAAATTTGTAGAGAATTTGCAGAATTTCTACATGGTATCAGAGCTAGCTGATCTATAGAGAAATTTCTACAAGATTGTTATAGACATATTTGGGTACATTAACCCCAAACTTATATGTCGATAAAATAGGGCTCATCAACCACTAAAACAGTTGTTTCATGCCCTAAAGGAACATAGTCATCTAAATACATCATTCCCCAAAAGTTCCACCTGAGAAACCATCCAGAAATGGCCTTAATTAAACCATAATGACTGCTCCACTGGCAAACGGTGATGAATACTGAGTGGTACACTGCCAGGGTGTGATGCATATTGATTAGGCCTTCTATAGGGTGCAATGGGCGAGGATGGACAAATGTTCGAGACAGTTTGCTAGGTGGTTGCTCATGGAATCTTCCAGAAACTTATCCTGTGCCACTTGCCTCTCTAAATTCGCCCTAGGATTAATAAGGGATCTAAGAAATCTCCAAGTGGAACCAATTGTAACAAGTGGAATGACATTAATCAAACCCCATGGATGACTCACATCCTTGGACACATGTATAAATCGATCTCCAATTCAAGAGACCCAGAGGCTGAAATATTGTGAATTGCAAGGAAGTGCTGATAGTTTGTAATTGAGGAAGGAGCATTATATTGTTAAAGTGATCTTGCTATTTTATGAAGTGAAGAAGGATTGAAGTTGGGAGGATAATGCTAGATCAAACAACTAGGTTGTAATTCTCCCTTCTATTAATAAAGTTTTACAAGTAACATAATAGCAACCAATGTTTTAGAGTAATGAATTTTCTAAAAAAAATCTTATTCATATTAACAAAAACAAATAAACAAATAACCTTTTATTGATAAAATTTATTTTCTAAATTATTTTATTTTAAATTTAATTAAAATTTAAAAATATAATTTTAAAACGTTTAAATTTCTTATATATTAATGTTTATAATTTTTAATTAAATCTATTTTCTTTATATTTAAAAAACAATTTAAAATAAACTAACCATTAACCATTAAAACAATTGTGTCCGCACATTTAGAAATAAAAAAACCATGATTACTAAAATTTTCCACCCACAAAAAAATTGTGCAATCACGGTTTTATGGGCGGAGATCTCTTTATATTGAATTACTTACGTGCATGGGAGATTCATTTAGTTTTTATTAAATGAAACGATATTTTTGGGTATATCTTTTTAAGTTGATTTTTCTTATAACTTTTAAAAGATTTTTTAAGAATTATAATTTTAAGAATTAACAAATTTTATATATATATAATATTGAATTGTTTATGTATTTAAACATACTATTTCACTAAAATTATTATACCATAGAATTAAAACGACATAAGAACCAATTTTAAGGAAGAAAAATGAAGGACGTTATACTATCAAATAAAAATATATATGATAGTTAACATTCATATGGGCATTCTTTAGATTAAAGTTATCCCAATCCCAATCCCAATATTAAGGGCATGTAGTGCAATCTAAATCACACGCCAAATGCCTAGAAATGAAGATCACAACTCCTGAAGAGACATGATATTTTCAAATGCTCGGAGCTACATGAAAAAAACATATTATCAAATGATGGAGTCAAGGTAGTTGATCCCATTTCCTCAATAGACATCAGTATAACTAGATAAAAAGACATATACACAAAATTTGACAAAAAAAGTGAGGACAGATCTAGAGAATTAACTTGGAAATAGGAAGTCCCCTATATCAAAAATATTTTGTTCCTAAGTGATATCCAAGTACCATTTGTCGATCAACCCCAATAATCCCTTTTTAGATAGTCTATCTGCTTCCTTATTCAGGTTCCTGCCAATATGCTTGATTGTGGAGTTGTCGTTGAGCTGCCAAAGAAATTCAATCCACTCCAGCCATCCCTGTACCATGGGATTATTTATGGAGGCCTTCCTCAAGACCTGATCAATGATGATCTTCGAATCTCCATAAATATGTAAATAGCAATTATCAAGGAATTTGTGGAACCATAAGAGTCCCCATAGGGCTAATGCTTCTGCCTTGGTGTTGGTGCTGCAACCTCCATTCCAATAGACCTTGTAAGACAAATTAGCAGACATTGCAATCCAAAAAACAAATGCACATCAATTCCTTTGCACTGCCCCATCAAAAAACACCATCAGATAAAGGAACTATATATTGGCTTGCTTGTGTGGTCTGTTATTAGTGCATGGGGATTGAGTAGAATATATAGAGAGATTAGTGATGATTATTTCAACAACCGAATAGAAATCTTCTGGAGAGTTCTAGAAAATGTATCTATTTCACCAATTCCAAATTGCCCAAAAAAGGAAAAGTGAGATGGCTCTCCAGGAATATTTATGAGCACTCTACCATTTTAGACTCCCTGATGCAATTATGGTGAATATACAGGAAAACAATGAGAGATGATAGCTTTTTCCATACCTGAATAGTATACTAGCAATGAAGAAGAATATGATTGTTATTTTCGGCATTTCTTTTGCAAGTAGCGCACATTTCCAAACCATGCCATTGCCTTTTCTACAAATTCTCCTAGATAAGATTCTTGTAGTGGTAGACCAACCATGTGAAGATGATAATTTTAATTGAAATTTGTGTTCCAAAATGCATATAAAATTTGGTGCTCCCCCTTTGCTTTTGGGAAAACTAGTATTCCTATAGAATGCTAGCTCTCTAGGTTTGGCAGCTACCCTAGAAACAATAGTTTAAAGCAATTCAATGATTTCTTCTATGTGTAGTAGATAAGAGAAAGATAATGGAACCAACCTGGACCTTTCGCTTAATCCCTTGCTTGTTCTCTATCCCTTCTGACAGATCTTGCAACTCGTCCCCGTACTTAACACACTTGGAGACTACCTGCACAAGTACAGCAACAAAGAACCGTCAAAACATCATCATCTATTACAACATAAATATTATAGAATCAGATATATAATGAACAAATGACAACATTCACAAATGATAACATTCACAATTGTACAATCATATGGAAGAAAACTTGAAGAACTTTATTAATAGAAGGGAGAATTACAACCGAGTTGTCTAATCTAGCATCATCCTCCCAACTTCAATCCTTCTTCACCTCATGAAATAGCAAGATCACTCCAACAATACAATGCTTCTTCCTCAATTACAAACTATCATCACTTCCTTGCAATTCACAATATTTCAGCCTCTGGATCTCTTGAATTGGAGATCCATTTATAGATGTGTGCAAGGGTGTGAGTCATCCATGGCATTTGATTAGTGTCATTCCACTTGTTACAATTGGTTCCAGTTGGAGATTTCTTGGATCCCTTATTCATCCTAGGGCGCATTCAGAGAGGCAAGTGGCACAGGAGAAGTTTCTAGAAGATTCCATAAGCAACCACTTAGCAAACTGTCTCGGACATTTTTCCATCCTCGCCCATCACACCCTATAGAAGGCCTAATCAGTATGCATCACACCCTAGCAGTGTACCACTCAGTATGCATCACACTTTTCCATTGGAGTAGTCAGTATGGTTTAATTAAAGCCATTTCTGGATGGTTTCTCTGGTGGAACGTTTAGGGAATGATGTATTCGGATGACTATGTTCCTTTAGGGAATGAAACAACTCTTCTAGGGCTTGATGAGCCCTAGTTTATCGACATATAATTTCGGGGTTGATGTGCCCAAATATGTCTATAACAGTTGCCCCCTAAAGCATGAAGTTGTAAATATTGATGCCGGGTGAAATGCTTTAACATGAGGATCTGAAGTTTCGAACTGGAAGGTGACCTGCATAAGTTACAATACAATACATCATCATAATATAATTTTCATGATCTAGCTGAAGGAGGCATTCCCATGCTCAGCTTTATAAATTCATTTCATGTACATAGATGAGATAGTCATTTGTAGATACAGACTGGTGATTCTTCAGATATAGAGTCATCATCCAAGGTTAGGATGACCATCTATGTAGAGCCTTTGTACATTTGATGTTTTATGTCCCTGAATATGTCACAACCTGGATGGATGAAACTAGATCTGCTGTCTTCAAAATCGTTCAATCTTCGCTCGATGTACAAGTCAATCCATGTGAAGAGATGTCCTGAAGTCGAACATAGAAAGACATCTCCTGATTACTAGCCAATGATGTAAGCTGTTAACAGACACGAGAGGAATCACCGATAATGATAATGACCCTCAAGGTACTATAGTACAGTTCACGTGGTCTGAATATATGATCCGACGTCGAATACCACGCAAAATCTTTTGGTCGAAGGCCATTGATGTCAACCTATTGCCGGAAGTGGGAAACTTGCCATTGATGTATGCAAGCTTCAAAACACTGAAAGGGTTGTTTCTAAGACAACTTCTTGGATAATGAGCTAATGTCGATAGGAAGTGACTCATCGTAGCAGGGCCTCAATGTATCCCTGATCTACGACATGAAACGAAGCAAATGATTTCTGCAGGTGAAATGAACTGACGACACAAGGTTTAGGAATGGCAGTCATGAAAAAAAATGAAATTTGGAGGTATTGCAGTGGATGAGACATTAACTGGATGGTGGTTTCTCAACTAAATGACTTCTCTTGAACATGTCGGTGACACTGAGATGAATTGGTAGCATTAACCCCCAAAGATGGATGGTATGAAAGACCAATGGTGAGATGACTGGTGAACGGAATAACCCAACCCAACTCAATAATGGTGATGAAGTGAAAGTGTCATGTTCAAGAGTGACTTGCTACCATAAATTCTTCAAGTTTTCTTCCCCTTTTTCCCTAATCATTGCTGACCAGTACCTCTTTATTTTTGTCAAGCTTGAGGAGGATAACATATGCTTATTCTATAATTCGTCCTTCAGGAAAACCTGTCGCTATTTAATGTTTAACCAGTCTAGCAACAGTGAAACTGGGTCTCGTCTCGATGGAAAAGTCTGTCGCTATTGTTTTAACGAGTTTAACAACAATGATAACTTTGTCCTTTTCATGTTTAGAGAGTTTGAAAAGGGACGAAAAGTAAACTCCACCAGCTCCTTTTCGTAAAATAATCCCTCAAGTCTGAAAAAGGATAAAATAATATAGGAGGGATGACATTTCCAATCACTTTAACGAGCTGAAAAGGCTAAGTGCTCAATAATATTTTCATATTTAACAACTCTGAAAAGGGTTTCAAGAGGACTCGATTTTGAGGAACGAGTGGTGTCTAGGGTAGCAACTGGTTTCGGTGATTTTGGAACTTCTCAAAACATGTTGATTTTTGTGAAGAGGTTGGCTAATAAGACCACTCATCGCAATTGTTCCTCAAAAAGGGTAAAACGTCCAAGTGAAAGCGTATGATCGGCCAAAGGGATGGCAATGATGGGATGTACATGACCATGGTTCAAAAGGCTGATAGATTGGCAATCACAAAGGTTAATTACTTGTAAATCGGTTCATTTTTCAACAAGCTTAAACCATGGGGAACTATGCTTGGATTTGGTTTCATTTTTACACAAGCTTGAAATGAACAAACTATGTGTGGCTTCAATTTCCTTTTTACACAAGCTCGAAACTAAGAAACTATGCTTGAATTTAGTTTCATTTTTGCACAAGCTTGAAACGACAAAACTATGCTTGAAGTCAGTTTCATTTTTACATAAGCTCGAAATGACAAAACTATTCCTAAAAAATCTTTGCATGCCCCCAGCATGATAAAAGCGGGAGTCTTTTGTAACCAAATCGAAGTCACTGCAGTGAGGTAGGACAACTTTGTCCAGAATAGACAAAACACCTTTTTGGCTTCATCCAGAATAGAAAAAGGTGAATGATGTGTTAGACCAATCACATAACCTATAGGGAAACTTATCTTTACAACTAGGTGCATCCGCCCCAATCTTCATTACACTCACCAAACTACTCATGGTTATCAGGTGGATGGAATGAAGGTTCAATTGACATTGTTGATGCAAAAGGACCATTTAGGGATGATGATTGACTTGGAGCTATGCTTGGAGTGGGAAATTTTGCCTTCATGCGAGAAATGCATCACTCAGAAGACTTTTGAAATGATAGCTTCCATGTTATAAACATAGTCACGCCCAAGAAGTAAATTGTAATCTAACGGTCCTAGGACTATCATCACATTCAGATGAACAGTTTTTTCTCACAAAGTGATAGGTAACTTAGGAATAATCCATAACGGTTGATTGCTTCTTTTGTTAAAGCCTAACAGATTCTGTGTAACAGGCATAAGCTGTGGCGAACCAAGCACTTTCCAAGTAGTTGAGGAAATGATACTCACTGATGCACCTTCATCTATAATAGTGCTAGACATGATCATTTTACAAACTTGTACTATGATCCAGAAAGGCACATCAAAAGGAAGGTGGGATCTTGCTAGTTGATTCCAATCAAAGGAAGTGACTAGATCACTTGGAGGGGGTACTAAAGAAACGAGAGAATTGACCCCTTGAGTTACGAAAACTGGAGGGTTTTCCTCCTATCTTGATGGAACAGGTGGATTGTCCCCAAGTTCATTAGAATCTGAAGAACTAAAAAGAACTTGCACGGTATCATTTTCACTCTCTTTGAGAAAGGTACGATTAGCTGAAGGTGAAATTAGGTCAATTGTTACCTCGACTTGTTGATTTTGGTCAGGTATGGACTCATAAGATTCACTTTCAAAGAGAGTGGTTTCGACCGACGGTTGATTTAATTCAGTCGGTTTTTCAACTAGTGAAGGACTTAGGGAGAGTTTCTTGTAATCAAATGGGAGTCGTTGTAGTGAAGCAGGACGGTTATCCAACACTCTTTTGGCTTCATCCAAAAAGGGACAAAGGTGAAGGGAATGATTTCTTTCACATAACCTACATGAAAACTTAACTTTTCTCCTCTATCCATGAACTTTACTATCACTAGTTGAAGGTGTGTTACCAACATAATCTCCGGAAGTTGATGACACAGGATGTTGTGAATGGGGAGACCATTCTTTCAAGATCCGAGGAAACCAAGGACAATCTCGATGAAAATGGTCTCCCATACAAATTATGCATGGAAACTTGGGTTTGGGAAGTTTAATGGATGGATATTAATTAGATGATTCATTCAAAGCAATGGTTGCTTGGTTGCCCCCTTGCTGAATTGGCTTCCTCTTCTTCTTCTCCTTCCCTTTCTTCTTCTTCTCAGCCACCTAGTTACTAGTATCACTACTTTCACCAAGCGAAGAGGAAGAAGGGGAGGGCGAAACAGACGAGGAAGAAGGCGAAGGGTTAATTTTAGGTTCAACTGGAGGAAGGGGAGGGAGAAACAAACGAGGAAGAAGGCAAACGGTTAATTTTAGGTTCAACTTGGCCATTTGCATGACAACACCTTGATTTTATATCTTGATAGACATACACACTACTTTCGATCACATGCAAATATGGATAAAGAGGTATAAGGGAGCACTGTTGTACTTGCCAAAGATGATGAAGCCAAAGGCAGTGGAGTTGAGGGCACACATCCAGAGTCAGATCCAGGACTATGAGGAACTCCCACATCTCATCACCAACTTACAGGCTTCACATGCACAAGTGTTCAGGAGCATGGATGTCATTATGCACACTCATGCAATCCCATCCATTGGCACACTCACCGAGGTGCAAGAAAAGAACCAATTCTGACTGGAGCTGGACATGTACTTTGAGTAGTTGATGCGCATAGCCACCAACACATTCTTACATATGAGCACAGACATTGTGCACCAGTATGTTGTTGGTCCACTCAAGACCATGATGCAAATGCTAGCTGACAAGTTGGAAAGAGGTGCAAAATCATTGTACCCGAATGCAATAGAGATAAGAGTTCGCTTTTAGAACGATGTCATCACAGAGTAACCAGACACCATAAAAGACTACGAAGCTTGGCATCAGTTTGCTACCATCAATCACCAAGAGGATGTCAATGAGTTAGTCTTCCCGTAGCTATCCGAGTCTCAGTGATGTCTTGCATGGCTTACTCAAACCCATTTTTTTCTCACATGGGTACATGAGCTGATTTTGTTGTAGACATATTGTAAAGTGAAAGACGAAGTGTTAATAGTCGAATGTAAATAGTTATGTGTAAGTTGAAGAGTCATGAGGATAGTTGAAGAGTCACAAAGGGGAATGTGAAGGGTCACCCCACCCTTGTATAGAACCTCATAACTCATTGTATAGACTTTTGGGAGCTAAGCTTCCGATAGGTATAACTTAGAGAAATCTTGGAGTGTATTGTAACGAGACTTGGCTTTTCTACAGTGCAGAGCAAGTACATCTCTTTGGAGGAACAGGCAATAGTACTATAGCGTTCTGCTATCAAGGCTAGTGGCTGTCATGGTTGTATGTGTGATTGCATCTTTCACTCTTTTAACGTAACAGAGTCAACACGTTTCATGCATATATTGTTATTGTAGCTCGAATATCCTAGTTATTTTAACAATGTATGTAGCTGTAATTTACGCATATATGCATGGACTATTCCCTATGTGTTTGTGTGAATATTATCGAAGTTTGTTGTTGGTATAACTCATCACTTTGGATTGTCGGTTATCCTCTTTTTCATCTCGTGATGTATTTTAGCTCGTGTGTTCACTTTCAGACTACGTGCTATCACAAGATTCTAAGGGGTGCACTCTTCTCCCTTTACGTGTGTTAGAGTCTTTCATGCACCTTCCCTGACTTGCTGCAATGTCACACCATTGCTTCCAGCAAGGACATCTTAATTACCTCTACTTACAACCTTAGTTAAAGCAATACTGTACTACCTATTGCTGGGACTCCTACTCCAAATAGTCTGAAGTCTAATTGAGACTACTTACAAAAGAAATCCCCAAAATATTAACAAATCTAGTATCATCAACAAATAAATATTATTCTTTTTATTTATAATATACTTAAATTCTATTTTAGAAGAGAAATATAGAAATATATCAATTCCATATGTACATGGATGAAATCATACACTCCTCCTACCACACTATAAAATAAGGCTATAAGAAAAAAATCCAAACAATAGAAAATAAGTGTTATTATTATTTGCAAAAATGATTAATTACAAAATTGTTTAAAGGGTATTTACGACATTGGTAAAAATTGTCTGATAATGTGATTAACATCTACATTAAAAAATTGGCTCAAATCTAAAATATTAATTAAAATCAATACTAAAATAAAAAATGACTTCCCTTAAATCATCAAAGAATGGATATCTTTGGATATATATCGGCTTCATCTCCTTTTTCATTATATCAACGCTCTTGTTTGGTGTGCGGGCTACTTTTAGGCCAGTGGATGATTTTTTTAAAGTTATTTTATTTTAATTAAAATAAAAATTAATTAGAAATTGGAAATTATAATTTTAAATTATTAATTTTTTATAACAAAATACCGAAATAATTTTTTATCAAGAAATTAAATTTTAGGTTAGCCATTAATATCAGTAAATAAATAAAATTCCAGGTTTCCATTAGTTGTGATTTTTTAGATTTTTTTATTTTAAAGTTAATTACATAGATGAATTATGATTTTAATAATTAATATAGAAAAAATTAAAAAATATATATTTCTATATTACAAATAAAATTTAAAGAACAATATATTGAAAGAATATCCCACCAGCTAAACAACAGATATTACTAATTGAAAGAAGCAAATAAACACAAAATTAGCTTCCCAGAGAAAGTGGAATGACGATTTTGTGGACTGGTGTGGACGGTTTTATGAAACTATTGAAATGTATGTTGGCAAGTATGGGAAATTTATATAATAGAGTAGTTGTTATTATTATTATTATTAATTTTGTTTAGAAATATTATATTATTGTTAATTTTATTTAAAATTTTAAGAAAATTGATATTATTTAATATTTATTTAAAAAAATTATTAAATTAAAATTTAGAATATTAAATTTATTTATGGATTCAAAATATTTTTCCCTTTCTAAATTGGTCCCATCTGGTTCCAATTTTGGTATGGCCTTGCTTGAACTTTATGCAGCATTGTTGATAGATTCTGAGCAGTGCCGAAATGGCGCATTCGCCTAAGAATGGGAAAGTGCATGACGTGGAGGAAAGAGGAATAAAACAATATTTGATTTGGGCAGAATAATAACTCACATCTAACACGGTGCAGATTACAGTATTGTTATCTAACACGGTGCAGATTACAGTATTGTTCATGCAGATTACAGTATTGTTCATTGTCTTCCTCCTGCTGGACCCCACCTTACCTCACATACCTTCAGACTACGTCATTCTTCATTGTTTGTTCTCTTTGGCTCTTGGCTTTCATCTCAATCCACGTTTAACACGGTGCACATTACATTTCTCTTCATTGTTCTCGATCCTTGTTGGTTCTAATTTGGCTGCTGGTCTTGGCATCTGTCAAGGATTAATTACATTATTCTTCTAGCTCAGTTTGATTTCTTTTTCTACTGAGTTGAGCATAAGTTTAAGTCAATTCTATGGAATAATGACCTAACCATAATTAAATATTATTATAAAGATTGTGTTAAGCTATTTAAAATTGAGGTATTTTTGGAATAGTTTAATTTTTTTTAAATAACTTCTGTTTTTCAAGTTGTTTCATAACATTTCAAACCAGGCAAATTTAAATCCAGTTTGAATTTATATCAATAAATTTAAATTAAT
>APFE031092066.1:77650-93490 GCA_000404065.3 Pinus taeda | reverse complement strand
ACTGAGAGGGGGGTGAATCAGTATTATCAAGTCAAATATTCCCTTTTTCAAATCCAGCTGATATACGCTACTTCTGTTAATTAAAACCGCGTATATACGCAACTATGCAGAAGGAAACTCGCGTATACAATGCAAGCTTATAATTTACTTTATCTTACAGATGTTTATTAGTAATTTGAGTATCAGAATCAAATAACCAGTAACCAGAAACAGTAAAACAGAGCAGAAGACAATCACACACAAGAACACAAGATATAAGGTGGAAACTCAATGTGGGTGAAAACCACCTGTTGCAATTCATCTCTATCTTCTTTTAATTAGAAACTTCTTTTTACAATGTACTGGTGCAGTCCTTTACCAGTACGCAGGCTACAACCTACAGAGAGCTACAACTCTCTCTCGTTTTCCAGCTTCTCCTGGAAGGGAGATACAACCCCCTTTAGCTCTTGTACTAGCCAAGATACTAGTACATAGGTGCTGACCTACAGAAGGCTACAACCTTCTCTTTCTTGTAGGGACCACGTTTCATCAATTTTCAGACTGGATCCATGAACATCAAACAATCATCAAGAATCAACCAATCTCCTTTCCACAAATTAGATCTGAATCAAGTAGATATTCTTCTTACAGCTGTACCCAAAACACACTACCAGAAACCATACACCAGAAAACACAAACCAGAACTCAGCAGCAATACACAGAAGCAGTTAGATCACAACTTAAAGCATATACGCCATTTCAACAGCCTACAACTTGTGTCCATACGCATCTGCGTATGGAACAACCTGCGTATACGTGCCTTTACTTCACCAAAACTGCGTGTATACGCGCCTTCACTTCACTGAACCTGCGTACAGATCTATAAAGGATAACACACTCTTCCAAATAGTCAATCACTAATAAACCCAGATTATCAGACTTATAGATCAAGCAAGCGCCACATCTAGCAGATCAAAATCATGCAAAGATACTATCATTCAAGCTTAAAGATTATGACCCATGAATAGAACTTATCCTTCCTTTTGCGCCAACGTTCCTCCTTCATTCAGGTCTAGATCTGCAACATAACCCAATTACCAATATACCAGCCCTAGTACTTTTCAGATCTTCGGTAATAATCCAACTCCCCCTTTGCCACATGATCTCCTTCCTCTTTTATAGTCTTAGGCCTTCCTCAATACCATGATCCAAAACTATAACATTTCAATACCATGAACCCAAAACTAGGGATCAACACATTTTCCGAGACGCCTTGGTCCGAAACATAGGTTCAAATTCCAAGGACTAACTATCATGGACCAAAAATATGATCTCCAACATATACGCAATTTTGTAATGTATACCCCGCGTGTATACGCTCCTTTGTCTAGATGAACCTGCGTATATGTATTTTTCTTCTTTCTGAGTGCCTGACCTGAGATCTATTATCAAAGAGAGTTTCCATCAAGGACAATACCTGTGCCATAGCTCCAAACCTGTGCCATAATGTCAACAGCTCACCCCTAAACTCATTGGTTAGGTCACTGATCTGCCCTTAGGGATACCATGGAGCAAAGAGGAGAGAGCATTAGGCCAAAAAGCCAAGAAAGAATTCTTCCTACCAGAGGAACAGTTTGCAGAAGATAAGAGTGGGGTAAGGAGAGCCAGTTTACATCCTCTGTGGAGTGAAGCCAGTCTCCAAATTATGAAAGACATTACCTGTGAGGGGCGGTTCAGTATTGTTTACGACTATCATTTCCGGTTATTGAAAGAACTAAGACATGGGTTGGATCTACCCCCAGAGAAGAAGTTGAGCATCCCCTATTTTCTCTTGCAATCATTGATGGAATGTCGCTCAAAATTGAAAGAGGGGACCCCAGATCAGCTAGCCCATCATGGGCTCATCAAGCTTTTGGTAGAGGGTGGCCTCCATACCTACGCTGTCCCCTCTCTTGGGAAATTTTCCGAACATGTCCAAAGTTGATGATATAAGAATTCTGGCCGAGGAACAAACCTCATCTAGCAGTGAAGAAGGGAAACACCTTGAAGCCGAAGAGAAAGCCAGTGGCAAAGAAACACAGGCCAAACCACTACAGAAGGAGTAGAAGGAGAAACAAGGAAAAGGCCAAGTTACTGAACCTAAAACTGTGGGAGGACCAATGGCACAAACACCCAGGGAGAAACGACTGCAAAGTAGAGAAGAAAGGACTGGAAAAGCCCAAATAAAGGAAATAACAACCAAGGCAACCAAACAAGAGTTAAAAGGAAAGACACATATAACCAAACAGGGCAAAACAGTTTGTACAGGAAATCCCAGAACAGTTTCTACAGGAAGCTTGAAAACAGTCGACACAGGTCTTTCTACAGGAAGTATGGAGGCAGAGAAGAAAAAGGAAAAATCACCCAAGATCTTGGCCAGGGAGGCAGCAACAGTGTTGGCTGCCTTAAGCACAACCCTAGAGCAAAAAGGGAAGAGAAAAAGGGAGCTTTCTATGTATTTTAAGGCAAGAAGAAGCATGTGCATAAAAACTGGCAGACCCCAGCCACAGTCAAAAGAGCCAATTACAATTGTGGACACCCCAATTAAACAAAAAGACGGTCTCCCTTGAAGGCATCCATTACCTATGAACAGGGTAGCCCGAAGACATCCACTTGGAAAGAAAGGATTAAACTGATGGACACAAAGACCTCTCTACAAGATGCTGAGACAATTCTATAGGATACGTTGGCTAGGCTAAAGGATACCGAAGAGTTGGAAGAGAAGGCAGCTACATCATCCCAGGAGGAGGAAAAGACTGAGAAAATTAAGGAACCAAGTCCCTAGCCCAACCTAGGCTCTTACTATAACTTGCTAGAAGCACGAAGGATAATTCCCCAAAAATTTGCAGTGCCGCTCTTCTTTTCACTGGAGGAAGAGAGAGTGAGGACCCACACTTGGATGAAAATCGCCAATTCCAAGGGTGTGGCAGATATAGATCCCTTAGAGGAACAGCTCAAAGAGGCAAGGAAAGAATTGACTTTGGTACGACATGTAGAAAGTAGCCAGTGGGCCAAGCTACAGGAAGAAAATGAGCTGCTCAAACAATAGCTACAGTTACAGGGACACCTTATGGAAGATAGGCCCCACACCTTGGGAGGACAACAGCAACAGGAGGAGCCCATAACAACCAAAGAAACAGATGATGAACAACAGAAGAGAGATGGGTTGCAAGCTGGAATAGAGGCACTAACTACACAGCTATAGGAAAAGGAATTGCAAGCAGCCCAGGAGATACAGTCTCTGAAACAGCAAGTGCAAGAAAAGGAGGCCCAACTAGCCTGCATGGCCAGATGGACAATGGAAGCTCTGCAGTGTAGGAAACCTGCCAAATCATATGCCCTATACCTCAAGGACCAGTGGTTGGAGTTTCAGATCAACACCTCGGCCCAAAGGGGTATTACTCCATTTTAAAACTACTCTTAATTCATGGCTCTATGTGACAGCAGCTCATCAGAAGACAAGGGCAAGCTATCAGAGTTTTACCTACACAACTTGGCCCTTCCCAACATGAACTTGTGGGACCCCAATGCTACAGTAGGGGACGTGCAACTTATGGCCATCGCCTCTTGGCTAAATTAGGAAGAAAAGAGAGCAGCAGAGGTCTGAAACATTATGGACAGAGAGCTACATGAGCCACTATTGACTAGAGCAGAACCGGAGGATCCTTTAACATTGATATCCTCCCACCAGCACTTGGCCAATGACTGTCAGGCCAT
Source organism: Pinus taeda (assembly GCA_000404065.3). Lineage (NCBI taxonomy): Eukaryota > Viridiplantae > Streptophyta > Pinopsida > Pinales > Pinaceae > Pinus > Pinus taeda. The sequence continues at coordinate 89,755 of APFE031092066.1, read as the reverse complement.
ACCAGATTGCATGGGATGACAAGCTCAAGCCATAGCCCACTTTGAGGACATGGAGAGACTATTGGGGGATAACTGTGTTCATGCTTGCTCTCGGAGGTGGAATTTACTGTCCCACAACCTAAAGATTAGAGAATACAACACCCCCACAAGGATGAGGGAGGCCTTGGCAAGAGTGCTTCTCTACAAATAGTCCATGTAGAATATTCAGGCCAGCTAGATCGGCCTCAAATTCAGTCCTCCCTTGCTTTTGGGGTTGTTAGAGGGATTCAAGGAAGAGGAGGAACATAGGCAGTGGGAAGAAGTGGAAAGCAAAGCAGGATTTCATGACCGTGAAGAAGATATTGGTTCAGAGGCCTAGGACGTAAGGGAGGCGGTCAAGGCTATCAAGGATGATGAGTTGGATTAGTTGCTCGAGGTCAAGCAACCCATTTACCGGGGGGGTGATGATGAGCCCCAGAATTGGTAACTTATTGGGCTCATTTTGCTTAGTTGTTCTTAAACGATCCACCATTTTTCATAGTTTAATGCATGTTTTTTTAGTATGTTTATGTTAATTGCACGAATGAGGGTGGTCACTTTACCAAGAAGGCTAATACGTGGTTATTTCAAGTTTCTTGGACAAATTTTGGAACAAAGCCAAGCAATTATGAGCCTAAAGACAACGAATCATGAAGGACCAAGGGGGAGGATTCATAGGGTGGATGCCTCTGGCATTAAATGTCCCTTCCTCAAAATCTCCACCCTCAACTCGGAGCTCAGCAGACAACCAAAAAGAATCCTAAAGGCAGCCGAGCAGCTTGTGGAAAAGTGACTATTTACTAGGAGTTGGGACAGTCGAGCCCCTTGAGTCAAGGAAGGCTTCTGAGGCCCCTTGTATGGCATAAATAGGAAGGCTTTCAACCTTCATAGGTTACTTTTTGGACTGTTGTTATTTTGCACTAGAGTGCTGCTATTTTCTCAGCTCATCTTCGTAGATGTTGTTATATAACTTTCTTATGAACATGGTTATTTTTGAGTAATGGAAAGCAACTTTATTTGGCATCAGTTCTGAGCTTCTTTAGGAGCCTGTAGCTCTTGGGGTTGGGCCCAATCCAAGTGCCAAGGCTTCCTTCATGTACTGTTATTTGCTTTATGTCTTCTCAAAATAATTCCTGTTAAGTAGATCAACATCTTGCTGGTTACATAGGTCATGGTTGATGATTAGATAGGCTTTTTATGTTCAAATTTAGTTGATAGATTAGTAATAGGGAAGATCTCCAGAAAAAGGCCATCAAGCACCTTTGATATCACCTCTCCCTTAGTGGGATCGTGAGCTGGGACAAAGGTGACATTGCTGCCAGCAAAAACGTTGTTTTTCTTTGTCATGCAATTCTTAGTGTTGGAATTCTCATTTGCAGACGCTGATATTAGTTGTGTTTAATTGCTTCAGTTTATGATTGCTTAGTTGCATAGTTATTTCACGTATTTCATTTCAAATAAACTTCTGTTCATTTCCTTTTGTTGTTACTTAGGTCAGATTAGAGTGAAGTAACTAGGTCATAGGGTTTCTAAGTGTTTGTTTGTTCAGTTCGAAGAATAACTTGGAGAGCACCTATCATACTTCTCCATCTACCCATACTCCATCCAACCTACCTGCTTCATCCTTCACTTAGAACCCTTACCTTAGATTTGCCTCATTCGCTTACTTTGCGATGATTCTCATCTTCCTGTGCAACCTCGTTTCATCCCTCCTTGAACAAACCTAACCATCCATGCCACTCCTCAACTCCATCCACCAAGTCTTGGACCTCCTCACACCCCTATCTCACCTCCATACTCACCCATCCACCTTTTTCCCTCCATCCATTCTCCAAAATCCCATTTCTGAACATCCTGTAGAAATTACAGACATCTTGTAGGAATTCCAGAACATCCTGTAGAAAACGTGCAGACTTCCTGTAGAAGCTCACGAAAGCAGTTTCTTGAAAGCCAAACTCTATGAAACTCTCAAGAAGGGTGCTAGGGACCCCTTGGGCCCTCTCTGAACCTTCCAAACCTCCTGCAAGCATTTTCTCTCGTCGATCCACCTCTGCATAATCAAAAACTGTGAAAGCACATGCATGATAAATCTGACGACTTAATCAAAAATACAAAAAGATGTTTTCTTCAGATAGAAGTAGCTTAGACACAAGTGTTTTACCTTCCTAGAAGTAATGGCATCTTTTTCAGTAGCTTGCATCCTCTATTCTGCATCAGTAGAGCTAGCTAGAAAAATTAGGGTTTGCTAGGGTTTGCATTTCTTTTCGGCGCTTTCAGTTTCTTTCTGCAAGTAGATTAGCTTTCCTTGAGTTAGCTTTTGTCCATCAGTTAAAAAGCTTCTTCTCAAAGCTCATAGAAGTTGGCTTAATCCCCTAGCGGACTTGTGCCAACTGACCAAGTGACAGTTGCGGCAAGAGCTAGTACTTGTGCATACAGCACCGTCGCTTCCAAGTTTGTTACAAACTACCGGGTTGATATAAAGTAAAGAAGGGAGCCCTAGGAGTTGCAGCATTATTGCTGCAATACTGGAGCCCACCAGCGTATATGGTGTTTTGATAAAAAAGTAGTAGGAAATACTTAGGAAAAGGAGTCTGATATGGTTCAGTCACTTATCTGGTCTATTTGATGATGGTTACAATGTGCTGATGATTTGTAGAAATGTGTTGGTGGTGAAAAGTTGATGTATATATTATTAATGATGATACCTTGATAACTCTCACTGATATTTGCAATGATCAGATCTAACAATGAACAATTGCTACAGGTTCAGCGAGGAGCATATGATTCTAATAATGCATTGCTAGCATTATCTTAGAAGATCTTGGTATGGATCCACATAGCTGTTTTGATTTAGGTGACTCTTTTGATGATAGATATATACAAGCTGTTGATCCTAATGCTGCTAATGGTGCAGATCATATATGGTGTATCATAGTTGCTGATGACTATCATGGTCTTGTTTAGATTGCTGGTCTTTGTTATAAATGTCATGCATATCATTCGATGTAAAGGTCATGAAAACACCTAATTTGTAACCCCACTTTGCATGGGAAGGATGATGTAAATTTTCAGTCATGTATAAACAAGTTGGTGTATCCTCACTTGGTTGGGAGATTGATGTATGTATGAGTCATTGCTGATAGGAAGATCATACTCACTTAGTTGAGTTATAGACTCATGTTATTCTTTTGAAAAATATTTTTCCAGACTCTACATGTGCTCAAGGGGAGCATGGACAATTTTAGTGCATCTCAGCATGTACAAAGGGGAAGCTCAATCAGAGAATTCAGCATGTACTCAAGGGGAGCATAGATAGCATAATGTATATCAAAGGGGGAGAACATCTTGGTCCACATTTTGCCCTTGATTTCAAAGGGGGAGAGTAACTTGGTGTTATTGTTGCTGCCATCAAGTCCGAAGGGTGAGATTGTTGACATTATGATACAGGTTTTGTCCTTGATGGCAACTCACTCAGATGAAAGATTACAGTGCAACATGTAAAAAACAAAGAATTACAGATCAGACTATAGAGAATGAAGAAAGAGATGTATAAGGAGGCTCACCTTGACCAAGCTGTGTATACACATAGGTTCACTGAACACAAGTAGCATATATGTACACACACACTTTCATAGAAGGAAAAGCACGTATATGTTGGAAAAATAAGTTTTTCGTCTGAGATATTTGGTCCAATGTATTTTGATCCATGGTATTGGTCCAAGGTATTTGGTCTGAGGTTTCTGACCCTAGGTATTTGGTCCAAGGTATTGGTCCTAAGTGGTTTTGATCCACGGTATTAAGAAAGGCCTAAAACTATATAAGGAGGAGAAGAAAATTAAGCCAAGGTGTGCAAGTATTGAATATCTGATGAAGTGTGAGATCTAGTATGCAGGTTATTGGCTTATGGTGCTTTGCTTGATCTGAACCAACGATGAACTTTAGTGGTTGATGAGGGATAAGATCTAATGATGGATCAGGATCTTAAGGCTTGAAATGAATTATCATTATGTGGTTTGATCATGTATAGTCTAGATCTAAATACTAACATGTGTATTATTCTATAAAAGTTATGATCTCGGTATAACTAAAGTCTGGAATAGCTGCAAAATTATGAATTAATATTTTCAAATGTGTACGCTAGTTGGCATTGATAAAAGAACGTATACACACTGGTTCGACACATGGAAGTAGCGTATACGTCATGAAGTATGTTTTAGTTGTTTCTATTTGCTGTTGCAGAGTTCTGGGTTCTACTCTGGGTTCTGGTGACTGTGTTTTGATGACAATACTTTGAATGTTCAGATTAATTGATTGCGATTTGCTTCAGTGATGATGGGCCTTCAGTGATTTAGTTGTGGGTGATTCAGAGATTGATGATTAAGTTTCAGTGATTGGTTGATCTAGATGTATTTGATGATTGTATTGTATTTATGATGTTGTTGATGGGTCCAGTATGAAAATTAGATGAAACGTGGCCTTCATATTGTGGTGTTGTGATCTATGAGTATCCAGTCTAAAAATTTATGAAATGTGGTCCGTAGAGGAACAAAGAAGGTCGTAGCCTTCTATAGGTCGACGCCTACATACTAGTAAACATATCGGCTAGTACAAGAGCTAGGGGGTTGTAGCTCCCTTCCAGTAGAAGCTAGAGAAGGAGAGAAGGTTGTAGCCTTCTGCAGGTGGATGCCTGCATAGTGGTATGAGTCTGCACTAGTACAAGATTGTAAACAGGTTTTTCTTATATTAAAAAGAAGATAGTAGTAGGTGGTTTTTGTCCCATGTTGGGTTTCCACCTTAAATCTTGGTGTTCATGCGTGTTTCTTATGTGTGATGGTTTTTCCTGTTATTACTGGACATGGTTACCAATTATATGGTTAATGAAGTACTGATGCACTGATTAGAGATCAACATATAATGAATTAACTGAATCATAGGTTTGTTGGATATATGCTAGTTGCCTTAAGTACAGTTGCGTTTACACGCAAGTTACCTTCATTGAAGTAGCATACATAAATCGGAGTATGAAATTAAAAGGTTATGGATTTGACTAATAGTGATTCACCACCCCCCGTCTCTCAGTATTATTTCCAACAACTTGTGCATGATGTATGCACTGATGAGCAAGTCTGGGTTAGTGGCAATGCACATCAACTCGCCGAAGGATGAGTCAAGCACTAGTCAGACATGTGACTTTGTCTTTGCCTAGGTGAGAGTCCCAATAGATGGGATCACATTTGCATGCACCAAAACATCCATACCCATGAATACATGTGCATGGGAAGCCTATATACTAGAGATTAGTTGCGGGAGCTCTTCATAGTTCCAGATCTGACTCTGGATACGTGGCCTCATCTCGACCATGCTAACCTTCATAATCTTAGGCAAGTGAAGTGGGGCTCCCTTGTATTTCATTGTCCATGTTTGAATGAAATAAATAACAACATGCAAGTTTTCCAAGATACATGTTCTTATAGCACATCAATGCTACCATTCGTTGAGATGGACGATTGCCTTATGCATGATACCAAACTTGGAGTACAATGCTCACATAATTGTGTCAAGGGACAATACTTCATCTAGTATTTCCTTCTTCAGTTCAACTTGGGCAGACATTGTCACCAACTCTCCTCCTTGCTTGGCCATCTGAAGTTACTTAGCCATTCACTCATTTTCAGCTATCAGAAAGTGAACACTTGAGCTGGTGGCTTCGGCATACACTCTGGTAGCATCGACCAAGGATGATGGATGTTTGCGCACGTTGTTATCACTCCAAAATTTCTTTAGAAGTTGTTAAAGAAAGAAATGATAGAGCTAAACACAAACCAACTTTGGAGATTGGGATCTAGCCTTCCCAATCTCAGAGAGGGCTCTCTCTTTATGATTTAACTTTATTTTAGTTATTTGATTTTAAGCTAGTTATGATTGTGCTGGGGTTTTTGATTTGAGTTTGGGTGGTGGGATCACTTACTTAGATGAAAAAGGGTTGTCTTTTACCATTGGGCTATGGGGTCAAATGTCAGACAAACAAGATTGGATTAAGTTATAAACATAGTGTTGATGAGGCAAGATAGAGGAGTTACTGCAGATCTCAAAGGCTTGATGGTGAAATGGTTTCCATTCGGATCTAGGGAGAAATTAAGGGTTCCCTAGGCTAGATTAGGAAGAGAAATGCAAGAGGTCAAATGGGATGGGAGAGCAATTAAGCATTCTCAAATATGGATATCAGAGAAAACATATAGATGATTAACTATGCAAAACATAGTGTAATTAAACAAGTGCTGAGTTAAATTTCTAGTTAATTCATTCGAATTTAGATAACATTTAAGTTTATGAAACACATAATAAAGTAAGAAAATTAGACAAAGAAGATACTTCACTGCAATAGCTCATCTCATGAATCCTGTAGTGCAATATTTTTATTACTTTCTCCAGTCTGTTGACTTTAAAATTGGTACAATAACCCTCAGGTTTAAGATCAAAATAACTATACAAATGTATAGCAATCCACCATCAATACTCCGATTTATGAAGTATTTATAGAAAAAGAATTTACAAAATATCTCAAACTATCTTGGGAACTAATCTAGGAGAAAGAAATATCTTCAAGCAAGAAGATAGAAACAACTATTGAACTACTGCTTGCTGTCCCTGTTAGTTAGGTTCTGCTAGCTTTGATCTTTTTCCCTTTAATCTAATTTGTTGTCTTGTCTTCAAGTTGAATTTTATATTTACATTGACCTTTAATCTGATACACTTTGACATTGCTGGCCTGTCGATATCCTTTTACTGTGCCCTTTTACTTTTACTATACATTTCATATTTTCACCGTGTATTTCTACAGTAAATCATTTAACTTCTCCCATGTCTCAGAGTCTGATAATTTGATATTGAGGATTTCTCTGTCTATCTCATCTGCCTCTATATATTTGGAAAAAGTAGGCCTATTTAAAAAAAGGTGTTTTACCTCATGCTGGAGGTAAAACAAATTTTCGAAAGTTTGATACAATACTTTTTCGGTTGGTATGCTTTTCATGGATGAATTGTTTACTTGATCTTTGGCTACTTCCCTGATATTCTTATTATATCCTTCCCATGTCATTAGCTTATCATTTATAACTAAGGGATTTGGTAAATCCTTTTGTCTCAAAACTTCAAACTTCATCATGAATCTGTCAATGGCCAACTACATAGTTTGGCACTTATCCTATAAGTTTAGCATTAAATTCCTCTTGGTGAGAACCATGTTCACTTCCAAAACTGTACCTATTCTATCAGGTATCTCTAATTCTTGTAGCTCATACTTGTTCTTGGAGTTGAGGAAGTGAATGATCCTTGCAGCTTCCTCTGGCATGTCTCCAAGTTCTACTTTAACCCTCTGAATGGCTTTTGTAGCCTGCATTATCAAATCAATTTGTTTAAAAATAATCTAGATGGATGGCTAAATATCATTGATAGAGTCAATGATATTGGCCCACAGTTGCTCCTTAGCTTGAACTAAAGGTTCATTGAGTATTAATTCCTTCTCTAGGCTTTTGATTCTTTCAGTCATCCTTACATAATTTTTTTTCTCTTCTTTGTTTATGATTTGGGCCAGTTTGCAATCTGTTTCCAGGCTGGTCACTTTCTCCTTAAGCCTGCTCATCTCATTGGTCTGAATGGACATTTCTTCCATTGCCTTGACCAGCCTATTTGCTTCATCACCTATAGAGCCTGTTGTTGTTGATCCTGTTGCTGATGTAGTTCGTGTAGATGCCGACAGTGATGAGGCCATTGGAACAGTGGGAGCTAAGGAAGCTGCTAAAGTAGAAGGTACATTAGTGGTAACCATTGGGATGATAGTTGTAGGAGCATCATCAAGACTAGCTTGTTTGACCTGAATCAAGCTATCCTATTCTTTCTCCATCTCCTTTAATTGATCATTCAGTTGCAACACTAGGTCGATCATCTCTTCATGATTGGTCTAACTCTCCAGGACCTCCTTTGTCTATGGGTGTTGCAAATGAGGCAACTTAATTATTTCTTGAGGGTTGCTATATCCTCATTCTTCTTTTTGATCAGCTGTTTAGTAGCCTTCATGTCACTTAGATCATGGCCCAATTCAATGACCAAGTCCTCCAATGACTTTATCTTGTTGTCTTTGGATTACGAAGAGGCCTTCTCTAATTTGTCTTGGGTTGTCACATTATCCAGTGAATCATGTAGCTTATGGGCAGCCATGGCCTTTCTCGTAAGGGTATGGTAAATCATTTCTCCAACCTGCTTGTGGAACTCTATCTAGTCAATGGGATGAACATCCGTGGACATCACCTCAAAATTGGTCTTCTTATAGTCGGCCGAGGTCTTCGGATGTTATATAGTGGGTTGCAAAAATGACACTTGCATCTTTCTTGGTTTGATGTCAAAGGCTAACATCAATATACTCTAGTTGGGTGGTGTATGTTTGAAGTATTGGGAATGTGTCTCTACCTTCAACTTCTCATTCTTCATCTTTATTTCTTTGAACCTGTCTTTGATATCCTTTTCCCTATCAGTTGGCCTGACAAAGGAAGAAACCACAAAACTGTGTTGTCTTTCAATCAGTTGAGTGTTGGAGGTTGATGGTTGATGTGTTTCACCTGATGTAGTTCTGCCTTTGCTCCTCATCCACATTGTTTCAGTGTAAGTTATTTCCACTGATTCAATGTCCCCCTCCTGTTCAGACACAGGATTCAACTTGGGCCTCTTTTCTAAGCTCAAATATCTCATCTATAGTCTCCATGGTAGAGGTAGATGCCTCTTCCATGTTCTTGTTAGGATTATTCTCTTGATTGGTTGGTGTCTGTAAAATAGGATGAACATTCATTAGCTTTCCTAGCTCTGGCACCTACAAGAAAGAGCTCTGGTCAAATTGTTTTTCAAGATCAATGAGTGTGTTCTCGACATCCACAATTGTGTTGTCCATATCATTCAATGTGTTTTCCACCCACTTAGATTGGTTGGAAAAATGTTCAATGTCAGGTCTTGGGTGGTGGACATATGGTCCCAACTTGACCCTGAGTCTAAGTTTATTTATAAACCCATGAGGGGCATATTGCGACATGAAGTTGTTGCTGAATTTCATCTGTTGTAGTATTTTGTCAGCCTCAGTCTAGCTTCTCTATTATTGGAAATGAATTGGCTCAATTGGTTCTTCATCTTAAAATAGGTCTTCTTCCTAGCAAATGGGAAGTGGACATCATCAGAGTTAATGATTTTTCTGAAGTACTCAAGTGCAAATATCCCCATAGGGAGGTATTTGGGCAACTTATAAGGGGCAAATTGGCATCCATAAACTCTAATTTTAGTGTGATTCTAGTACAAGTACCAGTCTCCCACCTTGTTGTTCTTAGTCAATTGTAACATCCTTTTGATCTCTTGGTTGATCCTAGGTTGAGTATTAGAAGTCAGCATGTTCATGACTGGGTATACAAAGGATTTTATAAAGTCTTTGTAAGTGAATGTTGTGGAAAGCTTCTGGACCAAGGATTTCAAATAGACTACTGATCTCTCCTTTCCCTTGATGTCCAACTTTTGGATACTTACAGGGAACTTATATGTTTGGTAATACAAGAACATATAAAACAACACTGAAGAGTATTTGAAGACTCTTTCAGTGGGTAGTGTGGTGAATTGTTCATGCATTCTATCTGCAATGAGCTGAGCATAATTGTACATGATAGTAGGAGGATTGCCTAAAGTAAAAATGGACAGGAAGGCTAGGATGATCTCATCCACATGCTCATCTGAAGTGTATCGAAGGATGCGTGAGAGCATGGTGATTGTGTGTCTGTCCATTTCTGAGAAAATGATAGCAGCATAGGGTGGAGTATCTGTAGGGGTATGGCGGTCTTCACTAATGAAATTCTACAAGATTTGCCTTATCTTAACTAGGTCTAGTGTGGTGTACAAGTCCGAGAAGTCTCCAATGGATAGAGGGGTCTGATTAGGGCTAGGCTGGATTTGTAGCATTTGGTTGATGGACTCTGGTGTAATGGTAAGTAACAACTGCTCATTTAGGGCAACAATAGCCCTTTGGCTAGGGATATAATAGGCATGACACAAATGTACTATATCAGGGAATCTGTGGACTTCTGGAAACATGTATTTGGGTAAATTGGATTCCCATAGGTGGATGTCATCTACATGGTTTAGAAATATATCCTTAGTCCAACAGTGGAGCTTCAGGAGGTTGGCTAGGGTAGCAGTGTCTTTTATTTGGAAATCCATGTTTGCTAGTGCTAAATGGTCGATGTCCAAGTGAGGGGTTGATACAAGTCTCACCTCCAAAGAGGTCTGAGTAGCCTTTTTTAATGGGAAAGGTGTGAGTTAGGCTTATATAGGCTGTGGAAGTGAAACTTTGAAAACTTTGGTGGATGAAAAGGGTAACTTGTAGTTTGCAAAATAGGGGTTTGGGTATTTGGGTGGAAATACTCTCAAATTCAAAGAAAATTAATTAAATTCAATTAATTAATGTTTGAATTGATTGTACGTTTTCAAATTTGAGAGGGTCGTTCTGATTTGTTCTCAAAATACATGGAATTTTGTGGTTTGGGCTGCAAACTAGTTTCAAAGGTGACTGTAGAGGGTAAGGTTGCTTTAGCTATGTAGTGGATGGATGAATTTGGCATCTCGAGCATTTTCGGAAGGTAATAGGCAATCACATTCAGTTGCAGAGGCTCGAGGTGGTGCAGGAAGGCTTAGGGAGCTTTCATAGTGCAAATGAGTGAAAAGAGTCAAAATGGGTGTCCTCGGCCTTTTAACCTGCAACGGTTACAATTTGGTGGGGAATTCATAATGAATAGTGGATAGTTTAGCCTTTGGTTGGGAGGTGGTTTCAAGGGCCATCGCACCGCTTTTGGAAGTCGGGCAGTATTTCTTTGAGAGCACGCGATTTCGCTTGGAGCTGTGACGTAGCCAAAAAGGGCCTGAGCAAAACCGCGAATCTCTCGTGCTCTCAGGCTGGTAAAGATAAAGAAAAGAAATAGTGCAATATGGATGCATGCCATCAGATCTAGGGGTGAAAGGTCTAATGGCTATTACGTGGCAAAACAACATGGAGAGAATAGGGGTGGAGATTTACGGGGCCCAGGGAATTAATTACAATTAATTGTAATTAATTAATGAATATAGTGGGGATTAAAATACAATCAGCGAGATTAATAAACTGGGACAAGGTTGAATGTGGCGGGATTTTCTTAACCGCACCAAGGGTGGTGGGTTAAAAAGGTTTTATGTCAGGGAGTTAATTAAATAATGCGAGGGAGGGAATAAAACTTAAGATAAAGGGTTTTTATGGGTTTTAGGGAAATTAGTGAAGAGGAAGAGGATTTTTTAAATGGGGAGTGGGTTTCACACTAGGAAAAAGCGGTTTAGGGTAGGGGGATGATTTTTGGAGGGTAATTTGCTAGGGAAATGTGTGAAACTAAGGGGTAAGGGTCAAAATGAAGGGAAAAGGTTATATTCATGAGAAATGATGGGATAATGAGGAAATTAGTAAGTATGTAGTGGGGGGTGAAATGAAATGAGGGGAAGTTAATTAAATCAACTTGTGAACATCATTTTACTTTCATAACTTCTCCTACACACTGCAACATATGATTAAGCATGATAAATGTGCTTATGCTTTAACAACCTTGTACTTCTACAACCTTTCTTCCACCTACCCTTTACTTATCCTAACATCTTTTCTTCACTTTATTGGGTGCATTTAAGCTTGCGGACCCTTTGTTTCCTTTTTCTTTTGAAAATAAAACTATGTAATTCTAACCTTATATCTTCCAATGGCTTAGATTAAGTTGTTGAGCACATTTTATTTCTCTACCTAAAAACTGATCTACCAAGATTAAACAGTTTGGCTAGATCATTATTCTCTATTTATAAACATTAAATTCAAACCATGAATTAGTCAGGATTAAGCTATTTGACTATCATGGGCTGTGGCATTTATGACAAGCTACACACAACCAATATTTTGCACATAAAAGTAAAAGCAATGGCACTTGAATTTGTGCACTTCCATAATTTGTTTTTGTTTGGGGTTCATATTTTTCACTTTTTTGATATATATAT
>APFE031092066.1:5745-77490 GCA_000404065.3 Pinus taeda | reverse complement strand
CCTTTGATTATTCTTTTAGGAAATACCCTCTTTACATTTTCAAATTTTTAATATGGAAAGCATTTTGCAGAAAGAAAAGGTATGTACAATTCTACAAGACTAGTCATAGCCAATGCAAAACTATGAATCCTATTATTGTATGACCCTGACAGTGGCTCCACATGAAGATGGAATCTCTTGGTGAAATGTCAAGAACTTTAACTATCAGTAGCCTCTGAAAATGTGGCTGCAGTTACCTTGTAAACTGTTCTTTTGTGATTCTGCTTCATTCATACTTATGATGGTGAAACTTTCAAAGCTCGGGGCCTTGTCTCCTGGCTTCAACTTCAAGAGATTACCATCCAATCCAATCTAAATTTTGCAATGTTATATACAATGAGAAAAGTGAACTATTGTTAATCTGTGGAAAAATAATGCTTTAGCATTCTACCATTGACAGGTCCTCCTGGTAGATCTGATCCATCTATCTCTTTCAAGAAAAAAGCATTATTACTTATGTAACCATAAATGACATAAGGGGCTTTCCATAAGAAGTCAAATGTACCATTTTTTCCCTTGTCTTCTCTTCTTGAATCACACTTAAGAACTTTATCACCTATGTAAAAGTCATCAGCTTTAGTCTTTTTATCAAATATTGTTTTGATTTTGTCCTGGATTACTTGTGATTTTATATATACTTCTTCTCTGGTCTACTGCAAGTGTATGGTCTGATTTATCCCTCTATGGATATCATTTGGTTCTACCTGCAACTCCTGAATGATCTTCATCATTGGCACTCCCAAAGAGGATGGAAAAGTAGCATCCATCCCATATCCTGACTGATAGGGAGATGTTCCAATGGACTTTTTGGTAGTTAGTCTATCTTCCCATAAGGCATTGACCAACTTTTTGTTCCATGTCTTTTTCTTGTCTTCCAGTTATTTCTTAATGATATTGACAAGGATTTTGTTAGAGGATTCTGCAAGTCCATTACCTTGAGGGTAATAGGTAGTGGAGTGTCTGAGGGTGATGTGGCATTTGTTACAGAAGTCTATCATTTTCTTGGACTTAAAAGCATCTGCATTATCAGTAATGAGCTTTTGGGGGCATCCAAATCTTGTCAGGATATTGTTTTCTAGGAAGGAGATAATGACAGAGTCTGTAGCTTGTCTAGAAGGGATGGCTTCTATCCATTTGGTAAAATAATTAGTGGCTGTCAAAATCCTTATGCTGGGTTGGGGAGGCTAGGTGTATTTCTCCAATGAATTCTAACCCCCATTGTTGAAATGGAATTTCTATGGAGATGGGTTTGAGAGGTAAAGGTAAAAGCTTTCTTGTCCCCTCAAATATTTGGCACTTATGATAAGAGGTCACATTTTTCTTAACATATGAAAACAGGGTGGGCCAGTAAGAACCAACCCTTAGAATTTTGTCAGCAGTAGTATTCCAATACAAGTGTCCTCCACAATCTTCTGCATGAAATTTTTGCATAATTTTATCAGCTTCATCTTTAAGTAAACAATTCAAAAGAATACCACCATTGTCTTTCCAAAACAAAGCATTATCTATGATACAATATCTTAATGACTTAATTTTCAAAAATCTAGCTTTAGTTCTTTTTAAACTAGGAGGAGCTTGTAAGTTCAATAATACAAATATGATATCTGCATACCAAGGTGAATCTATAAAAGGTTCACTGACCTGTGTCTTTCCCATCTCTTCCTAATCATTAAGGGAACCAATGAAATTTATATCTAGGGCCTGACAGTTCGATTCAGCCATAAGTTTGTTTAAACCTTGCCCTTTGATAAGTTTAGTGGGCTCTATTTCTATGTCATACTCCAAAATAGTGGCAATCCATTTGCCTCTCTTTCCTTCAGGCCCATTTTGTGTCAAAATGTCCTTAACTACTAAATTTGGAACATAAGAAATGATGTGAGAATACAAAATGTACACTCTGAAGTCTTTAATAGCCTCTACTAAAGCTAATTCTTGTTTCTCCATAATGTTGTATTTGAGTGTGGCATCTCTTAAGGATTTACTAAAAAATTCAATTGGTTGTTCATATCCTTGGTCATTCTTTTGCAACAGGATTGCTACAATAGTGTGTTCTGAAGCAAAAGAAAAAATATTAAAATCTTTTTGGAAATCAGGGCTTATAAGGACTGGAGTCTTGGTTAGGGCTTCCTTGATGGCTTCAATGGACTGTTTGGCCTCCACTGTCCATTTAAGTGTTGAATCTTTTCTTAACATGTTATTTAGTTCTCTAATCAATTCTGCTAATTTTGAATAAATCTCCTAAGAAAATTAATTTTACCTAAAAATGACTGCAGTTCTTTGATGTTTCTAGGATGGGTGATGGTCAAGATTTCCCTTATTCTAGCAGGATCTATTCTAATTCCATCTTTGGATATTATATGTCCCAATAGTTTTCCTTGTTCTAGACCAAAGAGTGCCTTTTCGGGATTTAAGGAAATACCAAATTTCCTGCATTTAGTGAAAATATTCTCAGGTGATCTAGGTGTTCATTATCAGATTTAGAAAAGACTGTGATGTCATCTTGGTAAATTGATAAGAAATCATGGCTCTCATTGGCAAAATCTATATCCATAGCCCTTTGAAATGTTTCTCCTGCATTCATTAATCCAAAAGGCATCTTGAAATACATGAAGGTATCCCAAGGAGTAGTAAATGCAGTTTTGGCTTGGTCCTCTGGTTGAACTAAGATCTAGCTATATCCAGAAAATCCATCAAGTAGTGAAATTCTGGATGAGCCTACTACCCTCTAAAGGATATGGTCCATTTTTGGTAGAGCATAGTTATCTTTTAATGAGACCTTGTTTAAATTTCTAAAATCAACACAAAGTATGATTTCTCTAGTTTTCTTCCTAGTAGTGACTAAGTTTGAAACCCAATCTGAGTATCTAATGGGAGCTATAATTTGGGCATCATACATTATTTTAACTTCTTTCTCAATATATGGCATAAGAATTGGATTAATTCTCCTAAGTTTTTCTTTAAAAGTTTTATGATCCTCTTTGATTGATATCTTGTGTTGAATTATGATGGTGTCATAATATTTTAGGTCTTCATAACTCCATGCAAATACATCTTGAAACTCTTTAAATAGATTTATGTATTTAATTTTTTCATCTGGAGGTAAGGCTTTTGATAATTTAATGAGTTTAGGTTTTTCTTCAGTTCTTATGTTACATTCTTCTATATCTGCTCTAAAAGGCTCCATTTTCGGCTTCCTAGCTGCATCGTTGGAATAAAACAAGTCTTCTAATGGGACTAATCCCTTAGGCAAAAAAATATTTTTAAGATTAAGAATTTTAGGATCATCATTCATTATTTCCTCTATTTCTACATTTTCTAAGTTATCTACTTTAATATAGTGAAATTAGAAGTTTTACCTATATCTAAAATATTTACATCTATCCCACTGTCTATATCATTGTCTATTGTATAGTCTATATCTATTTTACAATTCTGAAACTCACCTTCAGCATTCATGAAGTCATAAATTTGGGAATCCTGTGAGAAAATCTGCCAATACTTCAAATTGTCTGGTATGACAGGCCTATGTCTCACTTCTGCAGTATATTGATGGTTGGGCTAAAAGGGCAACTTGCAGGTATTGGAAAAAGTAGTCGAACTATCGGCCTGCATATTCTATTTTCTAGGAATGGCAACAAATTTTGTTTCTAGAAGGTCTTTGATCAAATCTAGGACAATCTATCTATATTGACTCATTCTGGGATTGTTTACAGAGTATTCACCATTAATTTGTTTAATAATCAATTATGAGTCTCCAAGTATAGAAACTCTCTTGGCTCCAAGTTTTCTAACCATTTTTGATCCTAAGATCAGAGTTTCATACTCTACTATGTTGTTTGTGCATTTAAAATTTAACCTAAATGCATGACCTTTGGCATGATTATTCTCCATATTGTGGATCCACACCCCTGCTCCTACCCCTAACCTATTCACAAATCCATCAAAATCCAAATGCCATAGGGACTCATGAAAAATGTTTTCATTGTCTGTTGTTTTGTATTTCAGTTCTTCAGCTGTGATTTCCATTTTATCATGGTCTGAATTGTACAAGATGAAAGAGTCCATATTAGAATGCATGGAGTATATAGGGAAGTTTTGTGGATTTTTTGCACTACTCACCATGTATTTCATCAAGGTCTCCCTATACAGTTTCCTTTGTTGACCAAAAACGTATATGATGGCATATGACATATCTAACTACAAGGATCCTTCCAATTTTTCTCCCCATGAGCGAGATAACAACATTCCATATTTGGGTGGGATGTTTGCAGCTACTATGTCCATCACAATACTCTTTGTTGGGCACTGGTTTAGATTTACACATAAATCTTTCATAAAACCAAGTCATTTAACTTGGCTAGAGTCAAAGAAAAACAAGTCCTTATATGGTCTGGTAATATCTAAGTTTAGTCTCTCCATGATTTCTTTTGGCATCAAGTTATGGGATGCCCTTGAGTCTAACATAGCATTCTGTAATATTTTTTCATGAACGTTCGGCCTAATGTAGAAAGGAGGGATTCCCCCTTGCTGATGAGTACCATTTACCTCAGGGCCAAACAATAACTCAAGATGATCATCATTCAAATTGACTGCATCTTCCCCTTCACCTATATTTAAATTTTTTGTGATCCATGATTTATAGGATTTATTTCTCACTAGTGCAGTCAAAGGGACATATATTTTCAATTTTGCTATTTCAGTCTTGAGGTTGAAAGGCAGTTGAGCTATGTTTGTTTGGATGAGATCTTCCTTAACAAATGCAGTTTGTGTGTTTTTATCTTGTCTTTCAATACTTGGAATTTTAGTCTGTGTTTCAGCATTTTTGTTTTCATTACTTCTATTTGGAATGTTTTGAGTGACTATTTCAATTTGAGTTTTAGATGAAGTTATATCTACAATTTTTGGGCTAGAAGGCTCGTGTGTTCCCCTAGGAAGGATTTGTAAAGTTTTAGTAACAGGAGCTTCTGTTATCCTTTTAGTTTGGGTCTAGATTGATCTTTTAGTGGGAGCTTCATTGTTATTTTTACTTCTTAATCTATATTGTTATTGAACCTCACATATGGTTGACTCATAACCCTGTTTGAATTCGAAGGACTCACCAGATGCTAATTGCAATTGTTGCAACATGTACAACTCCTGTTCTTCTTGAGTAAGAAAACCAACATCTTCATTCTTTATTCGTAATAAGTTTATCTGGGTGTCATCCTCTCCTTCATGGCTCTTTGAACTCTCAACATAGTTTTCTTAGAAGGGAGGCCTAATGTTCTAATCCAGTATAGCATTCATTCCAGCATTAGGATTCTTCCTGAAGTTGGGGTTTCTTATAGGGGGTGGTCGTTGGCTCTCCCACTGAGGTTTTCTTTCCATGTTTTCTAATCTATCCATTGTTCTCTCTACACTCTTTGCTAATCTATTTATTTTTCCATCAAAAGTGGAAGTTTCCTCTTTAATTACAACTCTCTTTTCATTTCTCATTCTAGCTTTCTTGGCTAATAGGTTGGCCTCTACACTCATAGCATTACTTTGCATTTGTTCCAATGTTTTTGGGTTTCTTTACCTTAACTGGTATGACATGCCAGTGTCAAAACCATCAGGGAAGATTAATGCTAGGTCAGGTGGAGGCTTAATATTAGTAGGGATTGCATTGTAGATTCTATTGAACCTAGTACAATAATCCTGAACAGACTCATTAGGAGCTCTTCTAATGTTATCATATTCAGAAAGTATTTGCAGATGGTTTTTCATTCTCTCTCATCTATCAATGAATAATCTATGAAAAGCATCTAAATATGCATTATGATTAGCTGGTAAAGCTTTGAACCATTTCTTAACATCCCCAGTTAATGTTTGGGCAGACAACCTCATTTGGACATCAGATTCATATATCTCATGCAACTCAAAATAGTCAACTATTTTGTTCACATGCTGTTGGGTAGTGTACTGACTAGTAGCATCAAACAAAAAGTTTTTTCTTTGATAATCTTGGGGCATTGCATGGAGTTGTTCTGGTAAAACTAGGGGTGCATATCAGTCTACCATGGCTTGGATTCTAGCTTGACTAGGGGGTAAGGTGCTGGTACCTGAGGAAGGGATTGAAATGGATGGATATGAACTAGATGAGGATGAGGTGTTTGGCTGATGAATAACTTGTTTAGGGGAATGGATTGTGGTGGATACTATGGTGAGGTGATGGTAAATGAAGGTGTATTTATAGTGATTGAAGATTGTGCAAAATTTTTAGAGGAACCAATAGTAAGGGCAGCTATTTCAACAAATTGTTGAAGGTAAGCATCATCTATATGGATTATCAAGGTAGAGGTTAAGGCTTCTAACTCTTCAAAAGTATCTAACACAAATTTATCTAAATATGGATGTATAGCCACCTTTTTTGGTTCAATGAGTTAAATAAAATTAGGGTCTAACACAATTTCATGAATTTCATTCTCTGATTTAGTTCTAAACAATGAGAGATCAAATGACAAATCAAATGGAATTTCCCCTAAAGTTGATAATTCTTTAGGGAGTGAATTTGCTTTAACTAACTTGCTACTACCTGCTTGAGTTTCTGTCTTTCTTGATTTTCTTAAAATCCTATTTGGGTCATCAGTTATATTAGCAGGGTTTGGATCTTGGTTTGCCTTGGAATAGTGAGTCTTCTTGGGAGCCAAAATTTTAACTTTTTAATTGTTTTTTATGAAACTTTTTGAGAACAACTTATAATAATGACCTTAAGGGGCTTAAGATGAAATTTAAGGTTTCCTTAAAGTTTTACTTGACTAAGGATCGAAGTCCCTAGTATGGTCGCCAATAATGTTATCACTCCAAAATTTCTTTAGAAGTTATTAAAGAAAGAAATGATAGAGGTAACCACAAACCAACTTTGGAGATCAGGATCTAGCCTTCCTAATCTTAGAGAGGGCTCTCTCTTTATGCTTTAACTTTGTCTTAGTTAATTAATTTTAGGCTAGTTATGATTGTGTTGGGGATTTTGATTTGAATTTGGGTGGTGGGATCACTTACTTAGATAAGAAAGGGTCATCTTTTACCATTAGGATATGGGGTCAAATGTCAACCAAACAGGACTGGATTAAGTTCTAAAAACAATGTCTATAGGATAAGATAGAGGAGTTACTACAGATCTCAAAGCCTTGATGGTGAAATGGTTTCCATTTGGATCCAGGGAGAAATTAAGTGTTCCCTAGGCCAGATTATGAAGAGAAATGCAAGAGGTAAAACAGGATGAGAGAACAATTAAGGGTTCTCAAATCCGGATATCAGTGGAAAATATATAAATGATTAACTGTGAAAAATAGAGTGTACTTAAACAAATTTTGAGTTAAATTTCCAGTTAATTCATTCAAATTTAGATAAAATTTAAGTTTATGAAACACATAATAAAGTAAAAAATCAGACAAAGAAGATACTTCACTGTAGTAGCTCATCTCATGAATCATGTAGTGCAATCTTTTTATTACTTGCTCCAGTCTATTGACTTGAAAATTGGTACAATAACCCTTAGGTTTAAGATCAAAATAACTCTACAAATGTATATCAATCCACCCTCAATACTTTGAATTATGAAATATTTATACAAAAATAATTTACAAAATATTCCAAACTATCTTAGGAACTAATCTAGGAGAAAGAAATATCTTCATGCAAGAAGATAGAGACAGTTATTGAATTGCTGCTTGTTGTCCCTGTTATTTAGGTTCTGCTGGCTTTGATCTTTTGCCCTTTAATCTGCTTTGTTGTTTGGTCTTCACGTTGGATGTTATATTTACTTTGACCTTTCATTTGATACACTTTCATCTGATACACTTTGACCTTGCTGACCTATCAATATCCTTTTACTGTGCCCTTTAACTTTTACTATACATTTCATATTTTTACTGTGTATTTCTACAGTAAATCATTTAGCTTCTACCATGTCTCAGATTCTGGTAATTGGATATTAAGAATTTTTCTGTATATCTCATCTGCATCTGTATATTTGGAAAAGTAGGCCTATTTATGAAAAGGCCTTTTACCTCATGCTGGAGGTAAAACAGATTTTCAAAAGTTTGATACAATACTTTTTTGGTTGGTATGCCCTTCATGGATGAAGTCTTTGCCTGATCTTTGGCTACTTCTAAGATCTTATTATTATAATATTCCAGTTTCATTAGCTTATCATTTATAACTAAGGGATTTGGTAAACCCTTTTGCCTCAAAACATTGAACTTCATCATGAATCTGTCAATGGCCAACCACATAGTTTGGCACTTATCCTCTAAGTTCAGCATCAAATTCCTCTTGGTGAGCATCCTCTACACTTCAAAAATTGTACATATTTTGTCAAGTATCTCTAATTCTTGTAGCTCATACTTTTTCTTGGAGTTGAGGAAGTGAATGATCCTTGTAGCTCCCTCTGGCATGTCTCCAAGTTCTTCTTTAACCGTCTGAATGGCTTCTGTAGCCTACTTTATCAAATCAATTTGTTCAAAAATAACTTGGATGTATAGCCAAATATCATTGACAGAGTTAATGATATTGGCCCACGGTTGCTTCTTAGCTTTATCTAAAGGTCCATTGAGTGTTAGTTCCTTCTCTAGGCTTTTGATTCTTTCAGTCATCCTTGTAGATTTCTACTGCTCTCCTTTGTGCATGATTTGGGCCAGTTTGCAATCTATTTCTAGGCTTGTCACTTTCTCCTTAAGCCTGTTCATCTCAGTGGTGTGAATGGACATTTCTTCTATTGCCTTGACCAACCTATTTACTTCATCAACTGCAGAGCCTGTTGACGTTGATCCTATTGCTGATGTGGTTGGTGTAGATGTCGGTAGTGTTATGGCCATTGGAGTAGTGGGAGCTAAGGATGCTACCAAAGTAGAAGGTACAATAGTGGTAACCATTGGGATGACAATTCTAAGAGCATCATCAAGACTAGCTTGTTTGAGCTTAATCATTCAGCTACAGCACTAGCTCCATCATCTCTTCATGATTGGTCTGACTCTCCAAGACCTCCTTTGTCTATGGGTGTTGCAAATGAGGTAGCTTAAGTTATTTCTTGAGGGCTTATATATCATGATTCTTCTTTTTGATCAGTTTTTCAACAACCTTAATGTCACTTGGATCATGGCCCAATTTAATGACCAAGTCCTCCAATGACTTTATCCTATTGTCTTTGGCTTGTGAATAGGCCTTCTCTAATTTGTACTAGGCTGTCACATTATCCACTGAATCCTGAAGCTTGTGGGCAGCCATGGCCTTTCCTGTAAGGGTGCAGTAAATCATTTCTCCAACCTTCTTATGGAGTTCTATCTGGTCAATGGGATGAACATCTATGGACGTCATCTAAAAATTGGTCTTCTTATAGTGAGCTGAGGTCTTGGGTTGCTATACAATGGGATGCAAAAATGGCACCTGCATCTTTCCTGCTTTGATGTCAAAGGCTGACATCAATCTACTCTAGTTGGATGGTGTATGTTTGAATTATTGGGCATATATCTCTGCCTTCAACTTCTCATTCCACATCTTTATTTCTTTGAACCTGTCTTTGATATCCTTTTCCCTGCCAGCTGGCCTGACAAAGGAAGAAACCTCAACACTCTGTTGTCTTTCAATCAATTGAGTGTTGGAGGCTGATGGCTGCTACGTTTCACCTGATGTAGCTATACCTTTTCTCCTCTTCCCCATTGTTTCAGTGTCAGTTATTTCAACTAATTCAATGTCCTCCTCCTATTTAGACATGGGATTCAAGTTGGGCATTTTTCTGTGCTCAAACAGCTCATATGTAGTCTCCATGGCAGAGCTGGATGCCTCTTCCCTATTCCTCTTAGGATTCTTCTCCTAATTGGTTGGGGTTTGTAACAAAGGATGAACATTCATTGGCTCTCTTAGCTCTGGCGCTTGCAGGAAAGAGCTCTGGTCAAATTGTTTTTCAAGATCAATGAGTGAGGTCTCCACATCCACAACTATGTTGCCCATATCAAGCAATGTGTTTTGCACCCACTCAGATTGGTTGGAAAACTGTTTAATGTTAGGTCTTGGAACTATAAGAAAAAAGGACATTGGTGAGGGGCGAAAATTGTCACCATAAGCTTATTGGTGATAGTCAAAAGAGCATTCGTCACCAAAAACTGAACGTCACCAAAGGTGGCGCCACCAAAAGTATAGGTGTTGTAGTGACATACAAATTCCACTACCAATAATGATTTATAATGATGGATAATGACCGTCACCATTTCATATGAGCAATGGTGATAGACCATAGCCTCCATCACTAAAAACTAAATGTCAAAAAAAGTGGCATCTCCAAAAGTATAGGTGTTGCAGTGACATACAAAGTCTGTCACCGATAATGATTTGTAATGGTGGATAGTGACCATCACCATTTCATATGAGTAATGGTGATGGACCATAGCCTCTGTCACCAAAAGTTGAACATCACCAAAGGTGGAATCACCAAAAGTATAGGTGTTGTAGTGACATTCAAAGTTTTTCACCAATAATGATTTATAATGATGGATAACGACCATCACCATTGCATATGAGCAATGGTGATGGAGCATAGCCTCTGTCACCAAAACCTGAATGTCACCAAAAACTGAATGTCACCAAAGGTGTTATGGTGATATTGAAGGTCCATCATGAATATTGATTATAATGACGGATAGTGACCATCACCATCTCATATGAACAACAATGATTTATTGTGATGAATCTTTAATGGCTGTCACTATTGGTGCATATATATGGTGATGTTCATTGATCGTCACCAAAATCTGCATTGACAGAAGTATAGGTGTTGAGGTGATAGTCAAGTTCCATCACGAATAATGACTATAATGACAAACAATGACCGTCACCATTTCATATCAACAACAACAATTTATGGTTACGAACCTTTGAGGTTTGTCACTATTGATGCATATATATGGTGGCATTTGTTGGCCGTCACCATTTTAGATTTTTAGTGAGGGTTATAAAGTGTCACCAAAGCTCATTAATGATGGTCAAAAGAGCCTCCATCACCAAAAATTGATCATCGCCATTCCATATGGATGTCAGGGCATGATGGAATCGAACCACCAACCTCTTGCTTGTAAAGCAGGTGCTCTTCCATTGAGCTAGCACCCTTTAAAGAATTATACTTTAAAAAATTAGACCTTGAAACTTCAGAAATTGTAAAATTCTACAACTTTCAATAAATTAAAGTCTTGGCAATATTTTACTAAACAAGGAAAGTAGCATTGAAGCTTCAGGTCCCTACCTATGATTATTGAAGTTATGAAAAGTGGGTGGAGGGAAAAGTAGTTATGTATAGGAGAATCAATATGTTTAGTTAAACACTCAATTAGAAGTGAAACTCTGAAGACATTTATAACCTATAAATGACCTGTAACTAGCAAATTCACCAAATATTGCAAAGGAAATGTCATAAGTGGATAGCATATGGAAGAAGAGGAGGCGGGGACTTGGAACCCTTGAACATCTTGGCATGACTTAGCACTTGGAAAATCTTAGCTTGTTTGACATGTCTTCGTACTATCTGGCACATGTTATCATTCCCTAGCATTCCCTAACACACCTTGGTAGTCATGACCTCACAAATAGCATTACATTTTTCCATGACTTGGGAACCTTACATTCATTAGAACACCTTGGCACTCCCTAGTTGTCATGCCCTCTGTTATCCTCCACAATGTCCCAGGCTGATGAGGAGATTGATAGAGGTAACCACAGACCAAGCTTTTAGTTTGGTAGCTAGCCCTACAAAACCAGAGAGCTCTCTCTTTGAAATCATAGCCAATAGATGACTGGAATGTAAATGATTTTAGGCTAGATAGCTAGGCCCAGGTGGGTTTTTGGAAAATTTAGGGACTTGGAACTCTGTCCACCAGTGTCTTGTCTAGCAAAGACTTTGTCAAGGATGCAACGACTTGGAACTCTGTCTAAGATAAAGCACCTAACATGCATGACAGAAGCTCCCTAGAATAGAGTACCTCCTACCTAGAAGAGTGTCCCCTGCTCAAAATATAGAACCCTTCTCTATTGTGCACTTTTCTTAAGGATAAATCTGTGCATAAAATCGTACTAAGAAAAAAAACTAAATTAAGAAAAGTGAGCATCTAAGTCAAACTATAAAAGTATACTAAATATGGCTCTATATAAGTTTGGGAAACACTAGATAAGAATGCTTGCATACAATAACCATAAGATGCCTAAAATCGATGCTCTTCTTTCATCGTTTCTATACCCTCACAACAAAACTAGAATATGTAGCATGTACCTCAAGGCTGTATGCATTTGTTGAAGGTGTAGATTGAAAGGATCTAATGAGATGAAGTACTATTGAAGGAAACACCTTCAAAACAATAGATAAAGTCTACTGTGAATTCAACCCATTTTCACACAAACCAAGGATGCTACTAGGTAGACTTCTCCGCTAAATGGAAACTGCAATGTATTGCAGTGTTGCTGAAGAAAAAACACCTTTAGTGCAACACGAATAAAACTCTAACAGATATTGTCATTGTGGCCTCAATTGTAGATGATCTCATCAATATAGGTAACAACTTCGATAATTGAAAAACCAAAAGGTGAGCTACATAGATCATTTGAAATGACATATTTGGGCATAATTTATTATTTTTTAGGAGTGTTAGTATAGAAAATTCAAGGTAGCTTGTTGCGTCTTTATGTCACATGCCAAGGATGCGAAGAAATACATAAAATATTAAATAGCATGGTATAATTTGATTGTAGGTTCTTTTGAAATGAGAATGGAATTCTCCTTGTGCGGGTTCTAATCGAGTGGGTATAAATTCAAATAAGAAACTAATAGTCATGGGGTTGGAATTGTCTCACAATTGATGAAAATTCCCAAACTTTTTAACTAGAAAGAAGCAGAGCAAGTTGTCAAGTTTATGGAAGGGAACACCCTATTTGCAGGAAGATAACTTGAAATTATTCATGCATATTATTTCTCGTCTTCTTATACATGTGTGCTTTGAAAAGATAACCACATCCAAAGACTCAATAACAACTCTGGTAAAGTTTATAGAAGTGAAGAACTTCAATGCACTTTATTACATTGTCCAATGAATGAATTTATTTTGAGGTTGTTGAATTACGCAATAAGACACTGAAGTGTTCAAAGAATATATCTAATGACAAGTTAATATTTTGATAGTTTATACTGAGAAGGGAGCATGAACCACACCAATAAGAATAAACATACCAGTGACCCCACATGATCTCTTACTCTTTTTTCTATTTCTTCTGATGCTTTCCTTTGATGCTTGAGATATGCCTTCAACAAAGGCACAAGTGGAAATTTTTCTACAAGTCCAAATGCAAAGAAAAACCATAAAGCATCCATTTTCCTTTGATTGCGCAATTTTTCCACAACATCTGCAAGAAACGAGACCAAACATGTCATGCAAGAACACAGTCAACCAATTAGAAGCCCATAAAGTTAGAAGCCCATAAAGTCTTGAAACAACTTGTATAAACCACAACTTTGTAAGCAATTTTAAAATAATTTTTAGCACAAGAGACAACATGTTCAAGAAACCTTTCTATCAAATCCATATTAAGCATAATAATCATCTATGTCTAAAGAATTAAATCATCAGCCAACTTGTAAATAAACCTTTCTGCATAGTTTGTTTTGCAACCCTCTGCTGCATAGTTTGTTTTGCAACCAACAGCCATAGAAGAAGGCTAAACAAATGGCATGTGGCCAAGAAATTTGTATGTTCTCAGTTCATTTAAGCAAGTAAATTTTAGGGCTTTGGTCCAATAATAATATAGAAAATTCTCATTTCAATCTTAAAAGTATATAAAAATATAAAAGGTACAAAAACTTTGCACATACCAAATTTTTATGTGTTTAATTTGACAAGATTAATGGTGCAAGATGAAAACAATAGTCTTTGTCATAGGAAGGGACTAAAAGTAGATCTACTAAATGGGTCTAAAACATTTTATAGATAAGACACAAAGGAATCTTTGTTCATAACCAAATACTAATTTTGGAGTTCTCGAAAAGAAATAGCAAAATCGATATCTTTTATTTATTAATATTCAACCATATCCTTCACAATTTGAACGGACATAATCCACATTCACGTCAATGTTGACATCGACATCATCGATATCTTCTGCACTTACACATTTTGTTTCTTGAAAGTCTACAACCTGTGACAAATATGCATTCTTGGGTTCATATGATGTATTATTTCTCAATCCTTTTGGAGGACATGTTAACACTACATACCAGTCAGTCTCAACTGGATCTTGTACATAGAATACTTGTTTAGCTTGCAATGCTAGAATAAATGGATAATCTTGCCAATGATTTTGACTTAAGCATTTCTTTATATTCACCATTGTAAAACCCAAATCATCATTTTTGATCCCTCTGTTATTGTATACATAAATCCAATTACATTTGAACAATGTGTACTCCAATACAAAAATAGTCCAATGTAATTATTTCTTCTACCACTCCATAAAATGTTTTCTTTTGAAGTACAAGGTTTGCATCTTTGAAACTTGACCTCATCATTATTTGAGCTTCCATACACACACCACTATTATGGGTGGTTCTCTCATTCTCTATGCTTTTTGTATGGAATCTATAACCATTAATTAGGAATCCCTTGTACTTATTCACGAATTTCTTGGGGCCACGCACTAGCCATTTAAGTGTATCAGACACCTTTCCATCTCCTTCCACCTATATAGTTTTAGATTTTTAAATGTAGTTAGAATTCATACATTCAACCTCTGAAAGAATATTTAATTTCATACATGACAATATTCCCATATACTAATTTTTAAGTACACTTATAATATAAATAATATCATTACCTGTTGTTTTAAAAAACTAGTAAAATTATGTATGTGGAGTTTTTGCAATAGAGCTTCATCTTTTTTCGTTTGGGTAATTGATTTGGAAATCTCCATTTTGTGCATCCTAATTCAACAATTATGGATATTAGATATGGTGGTTAATCTGTTTTGATAAAATATGAATAAAATATTTTTAAAGGTCAAATATGTCAATCTATCCATGGATCTATGTTTTGTTAAACCATAAACAAACAAACAAAAAATTACAGACCAAATATGTTACTTACTCTATCCATGGATCAACTTCATTTGTGTGAAATAGAACCCACCTGTGGGCTTGTTCCCAACTAATGTCATCTAGTTCTGAAGGAATTACAGAAGATAATGGCTTTCCATCAAGGATAACTTCTTCAACTTCCTCATCCCACACTTCATTTTGACCATGTGTGGATCCACTATCTTCCATACCTTTCAAGTATTGTCCACAAAACTTTATTGACTCCTCCACAATATAGCTTTCAGCAATGCATCCTTCAGGCCTATTTTTGTTCTTAACCTAACTCTTATATACTTTCATGTTCCTACAAAATTAAAAAAAGAGAATTAAGTAATGTCAAAAGCTTTCAAAAAAATTCATCTTATTGTTGTGCTCAATAAAAAGTAAAGTTTCACATAACTCTCAAAGGGTTACATCCATCTATATGAAATCAGGCCACAATATCGAAGCTCACGTACCAAATGTACATTTCGATGCAACATTATATCGAAGAATGAAGGAGTAAATTACTTTTCAAGAAAGCACATTGTCTCCACAATATCATTTTCCAACTTGTCAAAACACTCTACTGAAACTGATTTTGCACAAATTTTCCTATAAAAGTAACAAAGCTTACAAAGAGTCTTTCAGACAACAATTGGCAACACATGACACAAAGCCACTGGGAGGAGTTGCTGCATTACAACATGGCAATCATGTGCTTTCATACCATGGAACTTAAGAACTTCCATAGATATATGAGTTTTTGGATTAGAGCTGTAACCATCTGGCACCATTAACATGAAAAGAATGTGACATAGGGTATGTTTTTCTTTCTTTGAAAGAGTACGTGGTGTAGGTGGAAGGAATATTTTTTGTCCTTTAAGTTCTAGCCATAGTGATTTCCTCAAACCCATTTTTTGCAAGTCATCATGTGATTTTTTTCCATCTTTGGACTTACCTTTTATATCCAAAAGAATTCCAAAAATGCTTTCACTCACATTCTTCTCCACATGCATTACATCGAAATTGTGGCGTATTAGGAGTTTTTGCATTCCAACACATCAAGAATATCATAACAATATTTAATATGGAAAAATATATAAACAATAAATTCAACCAAGAAATCTAATCACAATGATGTCAACTAAGCAAGTTGCGTCCAATAATTAGGCATGGTTGATGGGTCTACATGCCTCCCAATATGGTAGATTGAATAGAATTGATTGTTTCTTCCAGACCACAACATCAGCATTTTCATAAGTTCTACTGTCAGCTGATCCGCCTAATGAACGTCCCAGATTGACTAGAAATTACTATACTTTTACAAGGCAATTTTACATCTATTTTTAGCTTCGGGGGTGCTGCCCCCGAAACCCCTACCAGGGGACTACTGGCCCGCGAATCCCTACAGGGGGGAAAAGTCCTCCCCACACCCCCCACATGGAGGGGTGTACAAAATTCCTGGGGTATACATCCGGATGAAACAAAGACCTCTAAATAATCATGCTCCACACCCAATAGTTTGGCATGGGGAACACAAATCAAATATAAAAAAACAAAAGCTGGGCACGGGATTAGACCATACAAATGAAAATTTCATATTATTTTAATGGGTCCATCCCTTGAGATTCTCCAAGGAATTCATCCCACACTTTGGCATAGGAGGGATGGAGATATTTGTCCCCATAATCGAGACACAAGATCACATCTTCATGGGGATGCAACCTTGGCAACACAAGTACATGATGAGCCCTAGAAATGGGTCATTATATGGGCTCATTTAGCCTCCTAACTCAGCTTAATCCACCATTCTCATTAGTTTATTGCATATTTTTTATTATATTTATGTTAATAGAGTGAATTGGGTTAGTAATTATGCCATGAAGTCTAATCTGTGCTTTATGTATATTTTTGGTCAATTTTTGGACAAATTCAAAGGATTAATGAGCATTTGGTAGCCAATATTCGAGGGAAACAAAGGAGAGGATTTGTAGGAGGGTGTCCCTCTCATTTATGACTCCATACCTCAAATTCTCCATCAGAAACTCGGAGCACAAACAACCACATTGATGCATCCAAGGGGGCAGCCGAGAAAGTCAAGAAGAACTGTTGTCTATCTCTAATTCCAGAAGTCAAGCCCCTTGATTTGAGGAGGACTGTTCGAGGACTCCATTTTTATAAATAGGGGGGCTTAGAGCCTCAGTAGATCAGTTGGATGTTAGCTAGTTATATGCCAAATTTTCGCACTTTTGTGCAGCACTTGTTCAACTTATTTTCGAGCTTCCTTTTTAAGGACAGTTTATGTAATGTGACTTTTATTTTTGATAATGGAGATGAAACAATTTTTGAGCCAGCACTGATCTCTTTCAGAGGGCTAAAGCTCTTGGGTTAGGGCCCAACCCAAGCTACCCAACACCTCTTGCCTTGTACTTATATGTTTTTTCTTTAGTTCATGACTTAATTGTTGTTACATGAATGCATTTTACCTTGTTTAGATTAGGTTGCTTTTGATGGTTTGCATAGCTGATTTTGTTTCAGTTACTGAAGTAGGTTCACACAATGATAGGATAAGATTGAAAAAGGAAAACAATAGGCCCTGATCTTTTTTCTCCCTTCCTGGGTTCATGATTTGAGGTCATGGCACCATTGCTGCCACCAAAAACACAGTTTTGCTCTTCCATGCAATTTCTAGTGTGATGACTTGATTTGAAAGTTAATGTATTGTTTTAGATTCAGTTTGCCAAGATAATTTCCTATTTTTACAATAGATATCTTTATATGCTTTTCTATTCAAAGGTTATTTTTCAACACTTTCTGTTTCTAGGTCAGAAATTAGGTCACTCAGAGATATTTATGTTTTCATGGTATAGCTAGTCCTTTCTTTGAGTGGTTTTTGTAAGTAGATGTGCATATCTTTTGTAGGACACCTCCACTCACCATACATCCATAAAATAGCTAGCACCAACTCACTTCTCACAGATTTCCCAAGTCAACCGCAATATTTCGCCAAGCTGCCCTAATTTCTGCATTTTTCTCCATAAGCTTCCCTCTTGCCATTTGAACAAATCCAATCATCATGTTCTTTCTTGATCTTCCTTGAAAAGCTCCAGACACCTCAACACCTTCATCTAGCCTTCAGTTATCCATTTCCATCATTTTTCCATCTTCAAAACTCCAAAATTAGCTCTCAGCCTCCTCTTGTAGATCCTACTATAGATCCCCTGCAGCCTCCTGTAGAATTCCATGTAAGTGGTTTCTCGAAATCAAATTGCAATGGAAGTATTCAGAAGGGTACTAGTGGCTTTTTAAGACCTCTCCAAACCTTCCTCCACCTTTGCAAAAGCCAACTCCATCTTCCTTCACCACCAAGCCTCTGCACAATCACAACCAGATAAATCACAAAGCATAATAACTCCACATAAAAACTCTCAAAAGCACAAAAAAATGTTTTCTTCTCATTTCTTTTTAGAAGTAGCTTGAATAAGTATAATTTACCTTTTTCAGTAATCAATGGTACTCATTGCATCAGTTTCTATCTCTTTTCTGCAAAAGTAGGGTTAGTTGGATAAATTAGGGTTTGCTAGGATTTGCGTTACATTTCAATTTTCCTTCTCTTTATGCAAGTAGAATAGTCCTTGTAGAGTTAGATTTCTTTCATCACAGTTAAAAGCTTCTTCTGAGAATTCATAGAAGTTGGCTTAAGCTCCTAGTGACGTTGTGCCAGCTAACCAAGTGACAGCCTACAGCAAGAGCTAGTACTTGTGCATATAGCACCGTCACTTCCAAGTTTGTTACGAACTACCGAGTTGATAAAAGTAAAGTAGGAAGCCCCAGGAGTTGCAGCATTATTGCTGCAATACTAGTGCTCACCACTTTTTGGTGACATTGCCAGGGAAGTGTCAAAGTATTTTGTGATTACTGCTTTTTTTCTATTTTCTACCGCAACATTATGCTAAGTAGTTTATTTCAACAAAATTTCAGTAGTTGTTCCTTTCAATTTCTACATTTCCTTGCTTTCCTTTCAATTCTGCAATTTCCATTCTAGTAAAAGTAGTTGTCATTTCCTTGCTTTCATTTCAATTCTGCAATTTCCATTTTAGCAAAAGTAGATTAGTAATTTCCTTGTTTTCATTTCAATTCTTTCCATTTCAGCAAAAGTAGATTAGTCATTTCCTTGCTTTCGTTTCAATTATGCAATTTCCATTTCAGCAAAAGTACATTAGTCATTTCCTTGCTTTCATTTCAATTCTACAAATTTCCATTTCAGCAAAAGTAGATTAGTCATTTATCTGCTTTCATTTCAATTGTTCTTCTCTTCAGTTCTGCTATTTCCTTTCAGCAAGTTCATTTCAGTAGTTGCGATTTTTTTGTTCAATTAATTTCAATTTTGCAGGTAGAAGCAGAAAAACAAAAATCACCTAAAAAGAGATTTCCTTTCATGCCTCGTGGGAACGTAGATAATTCAGGAAAATGTTTTCCCAACACCCCGACTGCTTCACACAACCAACCTTCTCTCTTCTTCAGTGACTGCAATCAAGAAAAACCCTTAGGTAACAACCAAACATATTTGAAGAACTTATAACGGGAAGAAGAAGAAGAAAAAATTCCTCTGGAGCTAATGGCTGAAAACAGAAATGTTGGGAGTAGTACATTTTTTTCCAATTCATCCATTAAAGGTGAAATTGGAAGCATGCTGGAAGACCTCAAGAGTGAGATGCTGCAGATTCTTGCCATGAAAATGGATGCCTTCCATATCAAAAGGAAACAAAAGGATGTAGAGAGGGCTTTGGCCATATTCTGTCCTTGATGCAATAGGAGGCATTCTAGGAATGAATGTCCATTGAACTCTATAGAGGTTTGTTCAATCTATGAAGAAAATCATTCCACAGACAAGTGCCCGTCCTTTCCTGGACTTAAAGCTATATACCAAGGGGCTGAAGTAGTCACCAAACAGATCTATTACATAAACCAACAGAGGCTGCATGGACCTAGACCATACCAGCAGGGGATGCAAGGGACATCTCAAGCATACTACAACCCCACCGAAGTCACATCCATACCTTCTTGGGCCCCCCTGCTCATCTTTCCTGGTCCACACCTCCTCCTTGGTCCTTCACATCTCCATATCATGCCCAACCAGCCACCCATTCATTTCAACCCTATGCTCAGCCGCAACCTCAGTGGAATGCATCTGATCAGGGGTGGAGGCCCCAGTACAACTCTCCTCCCACTCTTTTGCCTCCACCACCTATTCAACCACAACCATTGCCTCCTGCTCCACCAAGGCAACCCCAAATGCCTGCCCAGCCGAATCTGACCAATAGACATGCCCAACAAGTATATAGTGGGGAACCACCATTTCCAAACCCACACATTGGAGTAGCTCAACCCAATTACAATGCTGAGGTACAACACTTCCAAAAAATTCCTCTTGAGCTCAAGATATTCACCATCGCTCAGGAAGAGTATTGAAAAAAAGAGATTATATTGCTATTATTGAAGGACCATATCCAGTAGAAGAAGATTCAAAAGAGAAGATCAAAGAACCTTGGGTTGCACTTGATGAAAAGAAGACATCAAAATCAGAGATCAAGAGAGCTCTCTCATGGTTACCATCAAATCCTCCATGTATTCAAGAGAAAAATCAGCAAAAAGAGGAAGATGTGAAGGTCATGATAGAAGAAGACATGAAGAATGATCCAAATCAGTAAAAGGACCAAGAACATCGCAAATATGTTCAAATATGGTTCCAGACAGTCATTAAGTTGCAACATCACTCTCTTCTTCAACTATGCTTGATCCCTTCAAAGTCAAATCATTTGGTCTCTGAAATCTGGATATATGTCAGAGCATACATTTCCAGCCTCCACATCATTTTGTCTATCATCTTGATGTGCACATGCCTCCATTAGAAGTATTCTTATACTTGAAAATGATTTTGTTTTTCAAGTAGGGTAGGGTAGAGAGAAAAAAAAAAAAATTGAAAAATAAGAGGAAAAATTAAAAATCTAAGGTGAAAACCTCCGCGGAGGCGCCTCAGATTGGCTCATTGATTGAAAAACTCAATGAGGCAGTCAATGGGTTGGAAAGAAGAGAAAAGAAAAAATAGAATAATATCCATGGGTGAAAACCTCCCTTTGAGGCGCCTAGGGCAGGCAATTAGGGTGAAAACCTCCTTGAGGTGCCCTAGTTGTTTTCAAGATAAAAAAGAGAAAATGAAAAATAAAAATGAATTTCCAGTTGTATTGTAGGTTTGCAGAACTTTAGTAAGTAGCAACAGGTGCCAAGAAAGCTCTGAAACCAATAACAGAACCTATCCTACCTTCCCTCACCTTTCTCCATCATTCCTGACATTCTTTCCACCTCACTGTGCTTCTTTTATGAAAATTGTGTTTTCTACAGGAGGCCTTTGTAGAAATTACAAAGAGCTAGAAATGGATTTTAAAAGAAATTTGAGGAACAGGGAAGCTTCATAAAGGGTTTATAAATCCCTTTGTAGTCTTCAACCTCCCTTCCATCATTTCCAAGTCCGCCCAAGGTCATTTTTTCTTATTGTCCAAAAAAACTACATAATGCTTTGATACAAAAATACATAGAGCAGAAATTTGTTTTTTCTCTAACTTGAAAACCATGCATCCATTTAAAAATCTATTTCATGGGGAGTTGTATAGGGATGATGGCAACATTCCCAATCAATTTCAACCAATTCCAGTGCATGGTTTCCAAGAAATCAGCCTCCATTACCTTCAGCTAGTTTTGCATTTTCTCCATATCTATCCATCCATTCAAAAACATGTTTCATGGGGAGATGCATATGAGTGATAGTAACATCCCCAAGCAATTTCAACCAATTCCCATGCACGGTTTCCAAGAAATCAGCCTCCATCACCTTCAACCATTTTCAATTTTTCTCGAAATTCGTGCACCCATTGACCAAATTTTTTCTATGGGAGGTGCATAATAATGATGGGAACATGCTCAAACAATTTTAGGTCAATCCAGTCTACCATTTGGGAGATATGGAGAAAACAAGTCACTGTCCCATTAAAATCTAGCATCAGCTGCATGAGGGTGAAAATCTGAAGGTTGACGCAGACTCCTGTGGCTTAGATCTAGCCAAAGGATACCTGCACAAGAAAAGTAGCCACAAATAAGATAGCAAAAATCATACAACAGAAGGGATACAGGCATGCAACAGCTGAATATGAGCATGCAGCAACAAAAGAACCAAGTAGCACCATAGCACACACATTTCGACTTACGAGTAAGTGACTAAACCCGTTCCTCTGTTGCATGAGTATAATTTAAAAAATGCATGGACAAGTGAGATGGTTGTGATTAAATGAGATCGGTGGCCAGCTAACTGGCCACCCTTGCTGAGTTCAAATAGCACCCTCGTCTAGTTCAAATAGCGCATCATCCAGTTCAAACAGAGATAAGTGGGTGCAATCGGCACGTGTGATCAGTCCGCTCGAGAAAATGTCAAAACAGGTAGTGGTGGCATCAATGGAAATGATTGAAATAATTACGACAGGTGGCATAAAGGTTTCATCATGACATTAATATAGGGACCAATGGTCCAAATGAGGGTAACGTACCCTTCCTGCCACGTCACTTTATCACCGTAGAACAGTCCCGTAAGTTTAAGTACGTTACAGTCGACCACCTCCACCACTTTTGTTTTCATTTGTATCGATGAGCTCTTGCCTGTAGCAACCTACCTACCACCTCCAGAGCATTGAAACAGTCGCTCTTTGTCAATTTCAGAACCCTTCTGCTTATCGGGCTCTACAGGAGCATTATCGGAATCTACAGGAGTGAAAACATAGTCCTGCAGGAACCTTTCTATATGAGGGCTAGTGAGCAGCATCGTAGAGGAAAATTCAGGATTTTAGGACAAAGTTGGGCTGAAAACGGTAGGATCAATAAAACCCACTCTACATTTCTATATATATATATAAAAGGTGGTGGGATTCAAAGTGGAGTATTAAGTTGAAAAGAAGGGAAAAGTGAAAACAGAGTCTTCCTGTGTTTTTAAAAAATATATATAGTTCTCCAGCTACTCTTTTCACTGAAATACTGTCTCTCTCTCCCTATCATATTCTCCTTTGTAAAGAGATGATGCAATTCTAGAGAATTAAGCTTGTAAAAAAAAAAAAAAAAGTGAACTTGCATTGGGTAGTCTGTTTATTTTGTGAAAAAGCATTGTCATGTATACTCTCTGTTTTTTAAGATATTGTTTCCCTCAAACAGACCGAGAAGTAAATTAAGTTTAAGAACAAATTTTGAAGGGAAGGAAAGTTGCAATTGGTTTTTGTTAACAAGGAAGAACACGAAAAGCTCTCTCTGGTTCTAGAAAGAAAGCCTCAGCTATTCCTTTGGTTTCATGTTTGAAATTTATTGCCTTCCTCCTCACCTAAGATATTCCAGTAATCTCTGAACATTATGACAAGGGGTTTTATGACGAAGGAGCCTCTGAATTCAACTAAGCTGCATGAACATCCAGAAGTGGTAGCCCTCTTTACTAGGGAAAATTGGATGCCTTTCTTTGAAAAATTTCATGGGTATGATGAGGAAGCCACAGAGGAATTTTTATTGTCTTTAAAACCTCACTCAAGAATCCATGCCACAGTTAGTCTCAAGGGTCTCACTATAGAAATCACCCCAGAATTCATCAGCAGGGTTACCAGTCTCCCACTTGGACTACCCTAGAGCAAGGAAGAAAAACCACTCGGTCAGGTTGCCAAGAACACCTTCTTCTAGCCAGATGAGCATCGTGGAGAGGACAAAAATGGCATTAGGAGAACAAGCATACCTTACTCCTGGGATGAGGTCAGCTACCAGATTATCAAGTACATCTCTTTTGAAGGAAGGTACAACATAGTTTATGGCTACCATTTCTGACTTTTGCATGAGTTAAGATATGGCATGGATCTTCTTGCACCACAAAAACTTAGTATTCCTTATTTTCTCCTCCAATCCCTAATATACTCCAGCATTATATTGAAGGCAAGAGTTCTGGACCAATTGGCTCACAATGGGATGATTAAGTTGTTGGTGGAAGAGGCCCTCCACACCTTCACAATACCCATAGCCTGGGAGATTTTTAGAAATATGACAAGGGAAGATGATGTGAAAGCCTTCACATATGACCACAGTCCATCTAAAAGTGAGGGAAGACAAGAAAAAGGGGAAGATGAGGAGGAAACATTAAAAGAGGAAAAGACCAAAATAGATAAAGGAGAACTTGAAATAGAAAAAGAGGGAAAGACCAAAATAGAGAAAGAAGAACCTAAAACAGAGAAGAAAAAGACGAGAGCAGAGAGGAGGAAACCTAGAACAGAAAAGAACAAGACTAAAACGGAAAAGAAAAAGACTAAACCAGAGAAGAAAAAGACTAAAGGAGAGAAGGCAGAAACTAAACAAGATGAGAAGGAAACCAAAACAGAGTTTGAGGAAGCAAAGCTAATAGAGGCAGAGAAGACAAAAAAAGAGGAAAAAGAGGAAGAAGAAAGACAATAGTGGGAGGAGGTGGATAGAAAGGTAGGATTCCATGATAAAGACGAGGATATCACATCAGAAGCATGGGATGTCAGGGAATCCATTAGAGGCATCATGGATGAAGAGAGAGACTAGTTGCTGAGAGGCTGATCAACCCATTCAGTAGGGGGTGATGATAAGCCCTTCTATGGCAACGACGCCAAAATGTGGTGAGCACCAATATTGCAGCAATAATGCTGCAACTCCTGGGGTGTCCTACTTTACTTTTATCAACCCAGTAGTTCGTAATAAACTTGGAAGCGACGATGTTGTATGCACAAGTACTAGCTCTTACTGCAGGTTGTCACTTGGTTAGCTAGTGTAAGGTCACTAGGAGCTTAAGCCAACTTCTATGAATTCTTAGAAGAAGCTTTTAACTGTGATCAAAGAAAGCTAGCTCTACATGGACTATTCTACTTGCAGAAAGAGAAGGAAAACTGAAATGTAATGCAAACCCTAGCAAACCCTAGCAAACCCTAATTTACCTACTAACCCTACTTTTGCAGGAGAGGAGATGAAAACTTATGAAATGAGTGCCCTTGACTATTGAAAAGGTAAATTTCGTTTATTCAAGCTACTTCTAAAAAGAAATGAGAAGAAAACATCTTTTTGTTCTTTTGAGTGTTTTTTTGTGGAGTTATTATGCTTGTGATTTATCTGGTTGTGATTGTGCAGAGGTTTGGTGGTGAAGGAATATGGAGTTGGCCTTTGCAGAGGTGGAAGAAGGTGTGGAGAGGTCCTAAGAAGCCCCTAGTACCCTTCTGAAGACTTCCATTGTAATTGAATTTTGAAAAACCACTTAATACTCAGAGCCATCAAGGATGAAGAGTTAGTGTAATTGCTCAGAGGATGAGCAACCCATTCGATAGGGGGTGATGATGGGCCCTAGAAATGGGTAATTATATGGGCTCATTGTGCCTCTTAATTCGAATTAATCCACCATTCTCATTAGTTTATTGCATGTTTTTGAATATATTTATGCTAATAGAGTGAATTGGGTTAGTCATTTTGCCATGTAGTTTAATGTGTGCCTTATGCATATTTTTTGGTCAATTTTGGACAAAGACAATGGATTTATGAGCAAATGGTAGCAAATACTCGAGGAAAATATGGAAGAGGATTTGTAAGGGGGCGTCTCCTTCATTGAGGACCCCCTTTCCTCGAATCCTCCATCAACAACTCGGAACATGAATCCACTAATATACTTTGTTGAAATGGAAATTGTAGAATTGAAATGAAAGCAAGGAAATGACAAATCTAATTTACTGAAATGGAAATTGCAGAATTGAAATGAAAGTAAGGAAATGACTAATTTACTTTGCTGAAATGGAAATTGTAGAATTGAAATGAAAGGTAGAAAATCACTAATCTAATTTGCTAAAATGTAATTGCAGAATTGAAATGAAATCAGGGAAATGACTAATCTACTTTTGTTGAAATGGAAATTGTGGAATTGAAATGAAAGAAGGGAAATGACTAATCTACTTTTTCTGAAATGGAAATTGAAGAATTGAAATGAAAGCAAGGAAATGACTAATCTAATTTCGCTGAAATGGAAATTGCAAAATTGAAAAAGTGGTGAGCACCAGTATTGCAGCAATAATGCTGCAACTCCTGGGGCTTCCTACTTACCTTTATCAACTCGGTAGTTCGTAACAAAATTGGAAGCGATGGTGTTGTATGCACAAGTACTAGCTCTTACTGCAGGCTGTCACTTGGTCTGCTGGCACAAGATCACTAGGAGCTTAAGCCAACTTCTGTGAAGTCTCAGAAGAAGCTTTTAACTACGATGAAAGAATGCTGACTCTACAAGGACTATTCTACTTGCAGAAAGAGAGGGAAAACTGAAATGTAACACAAACCCTAGCAAACCCTAATTTATCCAACTAACAAGGACTATTCTACTTGTAGAAAGAGAGGGAAAACTGAAATGTAACACAAACTCTACAAGGACTATTCTACTTGCAGAAAGAGAGGGAAAACTGAAATGTAACACAAACCCTAGCAAACCCTAATTTATCCAACTAACCCTACTTTTGCAGAAAAAGAGATAGAAACTAATGCGATGAGTGCCATTGACTACTGAAAAAGGTAAATTATATTTATTCAATATACTTCTGAAATGAAATGAGAAGAAAACATCTTTTTGTGCTTTTGATTGTTTTTATGTGGAGTTATTATGCTTGAGATTTATCTAGTTATGATTGTGTAGACATTTGGTGGCAAAGGAGGATGGAGTTGGCTTTTACAGAGGTGGAGGAACATGTGGAGAGGTCTTAAGAAGGCCCTAATACCCTTCTGAATACTTCCATTGCAATCGGATTTCGAAAAACCACTTACAGGGAATTCTACAGGAGGTTGCAGGGGATCTACATGAGGATCTACATGAGGAGGCCGAGAGCTATTTTTGGAGTTTTGAAGGTGGAAAAATGATGGAAAAGGGTAATTAAAGGCTAGATGAAGGTGTTGAGGTGTCTGGAGCTTGTCAAGGAATATCAAGAAAGAACATGATGATTGGAATTGTTCAAATGGCAAGAGAGAAGCTTATGGAGAAAAACACAGAAATTAGGGTAGCTTGGCGAAATGTTACGAATGACTTGGGAAATCTGGGAGAAGTGAGCTAGTGCTTGCTGTTTTATGGATGTATGGTGAGCACAGGTGTCCTACAAGATATCTGCACATCTACTTACAAAAATTGATCAAAGAAAGGACTAGCTATACCATGAAAACATAAATATCTCTGCGTGGCCTAATTTTTGACCTAGAAACGGAAAGTGTTGAACAATAACCTTTGAATAGAAAATCATGCAAAGAGATCTATTGTAAAAATAGGAAATGATCTTGGAAAAGTGGATCTGAAAAAATACATTAACTTTTAAATCAAGTCATCACACTAGAAATTGCATGGAAGAGCAAAACTATGTTTTTGGTGGCAGCAATGGTGCCATGACCTCAAATCATGATCCCAGGAAGGGAGAAAAGAGATCAGGGCCTGTTGTTTGCCTTTTTGAATCTTAGCCTATCACTGTGTGAACCTACTTTAGCAACTGAAAAAAAATCAGCTATGCAAACCATCAAAACCAACCTAATCTAAATAAGGTGAAATGCATTCATGTAACAACAATTAACTCATGAACTGAAGGAAAACCATATAAGTACAAGGAAAGAGGTGTTGGGAAGCTTGGGTTGGGCCCTAAGAAAAGAGCTTCAGCCCTCTGAAAGAGATCAGTGTTGGCTCAAAAATTGTTTCATCTCCATTATCAAAAATAAAAGTCACATTACATAAATTGTCCTTAAAAAGGAAGCTCGAAAATAAGCTGAACAAGTGTTGCACAAAAGTGTGAAAAATTGACTAATAATTAGATAACATCCAACTAACCTACTGAGGCTCTAAGCCCTCCTATTTATACAAATGGAGTCCTCCAACAGTCCTCTTGAAATCAAGGGGCTCGACTTGTGGAACTAGAGATAGACAACAATTCTTCTTGACTTGCTCTGCTGCCCCCTTGGATGCATCAATGTGACTGTTTGTGTTCCGAGTTTCTAATGGAGGATTTGAGGTAGGGAGTCATAAATGAGGGGGCCACCCTCCTACAAATCCTCTCCCTTGTTTCCCTCGAATATTGGCTGCCAAATGCTCATTAATCCTTTGAATTTGTCCAAAAATTAACCAAAAATCTACATAAAGCACACATTAGACTTCATGGCATAATGACTAACCCAATTCACTCTATTATCCTAAATATAATAAAAAATGTGCAATAAACTAATGAGAATGGTGGATTAAGCTGAGTTATGAGCCTAAATGAGCCCATATAATTACCCATTTCTAGGGGTCATCAGTACATATAGGTGGTATTAGAGCATTGTTTAAATTTAATTTGCAAAATTGACTAGTATTTATTATTTACACAAAACGGAGTCATCTCATGTGAAATTGGTCAGGGTAGAGTTTTCCTCTCTATAGAGCCATGGTACCAAGGGAATTTTATAATTTATCCTTGCATGAATGACTCAAGTCTGCCATATCTCTAAACAATATCTAGATAGATTTAATTAGTTTCACACCAAAACAGTGAAAGACATCAGAAAGAAGATTCCAAAGTCCACCCTAGAAGAATGATTACATGATCAAAAAAACCTTATGCACCCCTCAATTTCCTTTAAAATCAAGCACATACAAGAAATTGCAGGAAGGTGACATGTTTCTTATTGTCCAAGTATCCAAAAACATTCACCCGTAGAAATCAAGCTAGGAGGACAAACATACAGGAAATTGTGTCCTTCATAAATCTCTATTTTTAATCATAAACAAAAACTAGCTAACAAGGAAAATTCCTAGTACCAACAATAAGTAGCATATTATGACAAACCTTCTGGGATGAAGTTACCATTTGTTTGCAAGACAGTCCCAAAAGAAATGTATAGTTTATTCAATCTTATTTAATACAACTATTAAGAACAGAAAGTACAAGTGTTCCCAATTTCAAATAAGTATCCAATGTGAATCTGCAAAGGATATATCTTTTCTCGCTAGGGTAAAAATCAATCAGTCCTTTCCAGCCTAGGGTAATTGTTCTGTGACTTATAAGTGGTTCGATTAGAGGTTTTACTAAGTGGTAAAGCTAAGTTAACACCTTATCCATAGCCCTAGCTCAGATCCCAAAGACTAAGCATGGGGAAACAAAGTAGAAGAAGAAATCACGACCATAAAAAGGAATCTATTTGGCATTAGCTTTGGGGTTCAATATCTCTGACAACAACATTAGAGGAAGTGATACCAGAGTTTGAGTAACTTGATTAAGATATGTGCATCTATAAGCATTCACTGTTGTCTCCTTTGGTGTTCAATATCTCTCACAACAGCATTAGAGGAAGTGATACACTTGCACAGTAAAAAACACAAAAGAGCTAGTACACAAGCATGAGAGAAGATTGTTGGAAATATGCCCATGCTGTAAAATCCTTTGTGTTTGTGCATGATACAAATTTGTGAGGAAAGTGATCAGAGATCACCAAATCTATAATAAAATACAATAAAGTTGGTGAGCAATCAGTTAAGATTCCATCACCCAAAAGAGATAAGGATCAAGTAAAAAGTATAAAAAATCAAACATATTTGCTAGACTAAGCCTCACCAATTTATTCCTACCAAGAAGATGTTGTCCTCAAATTCTGCTGAAGATGAGGAAAGTACTGCTCAAATGCAGATTAGGAAACCCACTTTCCTTGACTGGCCAAACTACCTTTGCATCCCTCCAAGTATGTGGTGATTTGACAACACACAGTAGGTATGGTGTGGGCACCAACGTGTGTATCTTTTTATATAACACACTGAAAATCTAGAATTGTGGCCTCCCAATGTGAAATTAGAATTCAAAATAGGTTCCTCTAAGTGAGGTGGTTCATACAACTTCAACTTGTTAACATTCACTAGACCACAGATGCCAAACTGAGGTGGGAGATACAACTTGAAGGCATTAGGATCGATTTACTGTATGATGACATGTATACCGCATTGAATGGTCTTGAGCTTGTGACGTTGCTCATTTTTCATATTGGTGCTTATTCAAATGCAGCATAAATCAGTCAAAAACATGAAAAGGTGGAGCAACTCAATGCCAATTATGACGTATATTATAATTAGCCTATGTCCAATGAAGGATTCATGAACCTTGCTATGGATCATGGCCAAGTTCTACATGAAAATTAATATAAAATAATTAAATGAAAACCAAAATAATATGTGACTAGCTCATTCTGATGGTGGGGTGTGGTTGCAACTGGAGAACAACTTGAATCTTGCAAAGACCAAGACCAGAAAAGACAAAACATAGATTAAAAGGAGAGTATCCTGTAGAGGAATAAGTGGTTGCATAGTTGTTGTGTTGCAAAAATATCCAACTAGTGATCCCACTATCTATTCTGCTAATGAGAAATTTTGTTAAAGACATGAGTGCTTTTGTTGTAGTTGTGTTTCAAAATATGCAAGTGATAATTCCACGCTTTCTTCTGCTAGCGGTAGATGTAAAGAGGAGGAACCAAGGTTTTTTTCACTTCGTTGATTTGACCATCAGTCTACAGTTGAAATGGAATGGAAAACAAAAGCTAACAACCTAAAAGCTTCCCAAAGATTTCCAAAACTGACTAAAAATCTGGATTCATAATAAAGAAATGATGGTTAATGTTAATCCAAAATGGTTCCAAACACACTTGAAGAGAAGTATTGCAGTTGTAGATGCAACAATAGTTTTGTTGAATGCTATGAAAAGTTAAAAATATCATCCTGGAAAATCTGCATATTGCCAGAAACATGCAATCGTGTTTCCATTGAATAGTTGGTAAACCACTGATGAAATACATGGAAAAGGATTCTTAAGTCCCAATGTCAACATTTTTGGATGTAATTTTCCACATGTTTCCACGTGAAAAGCCAATAGAATTACCTATGTAAATGCATAGAGTATTTTGCACACCAAAAATCCCTTGATAAGATGAGGGGCACAATCTTGATAAGAAGATAATAATCAAGATGATCCAACTAGAACACTCATATGATTTAGCTTGTAAAGAGTTCCACTGTGGACCATGTAATCTAGGAAGAGTGTCTAGTTAAACATAGTAGACTTTAGCATGGAATCTATCACTGGAATAAAGCCCGTAAAATACTGCGATTTTCAAAATCCATAGACAACAAAATCTAAGGCCTAAAAGGGAAAGAACCTTGGTAGGGATGTACAAAGCCCATTTCTAGTGTCTTGGGAATCTAAGAATAGAAGGGGTGTAAAATAGTTTTTTTACCAAAGTTGTTGTGTCATCGTTGCTCAAGTACTCAGACGGTGCTCATATCATTCCCTAGAAAAAGTGTTGGTGTTGGGCTTGTAAAGAATGTGATTGTGGACTGCATAGTCAAGGAAGAGTATCTGGTTAACCAAGGTAAAATGCTAGATGGAATCTATAACTGGACTAAATCCCATAGAATATTGGGAGTTTCAATCCCCATAGGTGACACGTCTATAGCCTAGAATGGAAAGAAACTTGCCAGGGGTGTACAAAACCCATTTTTAGTGTCTTTGAATCAAAAACCAGAAGGGGTTAATGATCAGTGTTGAAGTAGCCATAATATTGTGCATGTCTAGCAGAATGATATGGCCTACCCTGGATCAAGTTAGAACCACTAAGAGAAGTTACATTAAACTCTGTTATTCCACAAAGTAATCCAATAACAAAATTGATGGAACACTTCCATGTGATAAGGCTAGGTTGTCTACACTCCTCAACCCACCTTAGCAAATATGACATAGGACAAGGTGTTGTTTGTAGGTTTAGGTCTACAATAAACTCTTGGGATACCAAAATGTTTTCACTAATAGTGTTCATGATGATGGACACTGACGAACCTTTGATCTGACAGTTTTGGGTGAACAGAGCTTCTTCATCATTGTTCTCTAATTTGTGGACATTAACACTACATCTATATCTTTAGAGAACTGTTGTTATTAACTGAGAAATGATTGAGCCTTCTGAATGATCTTTCCCTACAAAACCTTGCACTCTTAATTTGAATGCCCATACTTTTTGTGGTGAGAGTTCGTTCTATTTTCTATCCTAACAAAAGGGGTTTCACAAGAAGACTCCAATTTTTTCCCACTAGTATTCAGTTCACGCTTGGAAGCGGTAATGGGTTG
Organism: Pinus taeda; assembly: GCA_000404065.3. Taxonomy (NCBI): domain Eukaryota; kingdom Viridiplantae; phylum Streptophyta; class Pinopsida; order Pinales; family Pinaceae; genus Pinus; species Pinus taeda. The sequence goes on along the minus strand of APFE031092066.1, from coordinate 45,120 downwards.
AGAAGAGAAAATATAAGTTTGTTTACTGATAATATTGGTTTAGGGCAGCTTAACATCTATTTTGGAAGCAAGTTGGATCTATAATGATATGGCAATGACTCACTATGACTACATATCACCTCTATATTCACCTTCTCAATAACTCTGTTCAAACCCATATGCGATTCCTTAAGGTTCATATTTTTCTAAGGTATGGCTTATATAAGTCTTATATGTATCCTCCAGACCTGGACTCTAGACTATATTAATGGTAATTCTTGTTCATCCTATATTAGCCATGACACAATGAATAAGGTATTAGCGATGTATATGTCATACTATATGATACAAAAGGTGAGAACTGATGTAAGCATTAAGGGAACATCTCAATCAAAGTGAAAAGTACCCTTTCAATCATATAAAGATCTTCCTCAACTTATAAAACTGTTAGTTGAGCTAATGTGAATCTAATTTATCTATCAGAAACGTGACTTCATCTAATCTAGGAACTAAGTTAGCCAATTCCTCAATAGGTAGGTTTGACTTATTGGTCAGGTAAGGTAATCTCCTGTTAAAAGTTACAATGAAGTTCTAAAATTCTACTGATATACCCAACAATTTGAGGTCGTCATAGAATGCCAAAGAATCTTGCATAACAATGTACAAGAAGATTCACCAAATAAAACCTATTGCCATATAAGCCATGCAATCAATTGCTAACTCTTTTTCATGATACTCAGCACACTAGATATGCACTTGGCACTAATTTGATTATCATAGAGACAATAATTTAAGGAAGCTAGTCTACGCTGACCTAGCCTAATAAAATTATTATTACTCTTATATATTCTCGAGGAAATGATTTTCACACCTTAGTTATTCTTCACTTTCAACTACTATTAAATTTCCTCTGCATACTATCGTCTAGTAAAGAATAGAAAAATAGGCATTATTGGGGCATGGTTCCCTCTCATTGAAAACCAACAACAGGCAAGATGCTATATGAGTTGCAATTACCTGATCATATTTTTTAGCATGATGATATTTTTTTGATAATAACCACTTGTATCCATTCTTGTTATTTGGAGTTCAGTAGTTGGAGCCCCAAAGTTTGATCCAAGATTTTAACTGCAACTGTTTTAATCCTCTCAGTACATGTCCCAATATACCAATCTCATGCAGGGCATATGTCTACTTTTCCTGCTAACAAATGAAACTGAAAAGGAAAGAAGTAATCAAAATTTGTCTACTGCTTTTCCTGACAATCACTTAATATGTCATCTAAATGACCATTTCACTATATATAAGTAATTAGGGTTCATGTGTGTAGGAACAAGGATTGTCATTTTTGAAATCAGGGAGAGTAGGGATGCATGGAAAACATAACATACATGTGTATGAAAAATATAAAATGTTAAAATCATATAAATATTGAAGAAATCTAATAAAGAAAGGAAAATTTACTAGTGCTAAAACATGAGACGTTGTGATCCAAACTATAAAACAAATTATGTACCATTGGGCAGCAGTAGCAGCACATTGCAATTTATATGGTTGTGCCAAAACACAGGGCAAGGGCACATAGTTCTGAGAAGTACAAATATTCAGGAACATTAGTTGGTGTTCACAAGTATATTTGGGCATTAGACATAATGCTCAGGTCTATGTAATGGTTTACCAGGGAAAAGGAAACACATATCGAACCTTTATATGGCTATTGAACATAAAATAGACAAATTAAGCCTCTATATAAGCTAGAGTGGAATGAAATATGGAGGTCAGGTGCATAGGTTAGCTTATTGGATGGAGTCACATAGCAGAACGTGGGGGATAGAAAATGTCAATTAGACCTTAGATAAGGTTGTTTGGCATGGAGAACATAAATCAAATTAAAAAAAAAAAAAATTGGGCATGGGATTAGACCATACAACTGAAAATTTCAGATTATTTTAAGGGGGGCATCCCTCGAGATTCTCCAAGGACATCATCCCACACATGGGCATAGGAGGGATGGAGATATGTGTCCCCACAATGGCAAGACACAAGATCACATCTTCACGGGGATGTAACCTTGGCAATACAAGTACATATAGATGGTATCAAAGAATTTTTTAAATTTAATTCGCAAAATTGACTACTATTTAGTATTTACACAAAAGGGAGTTATCTCATGTGAAATTGGTCAGGGTAGATTATTCCTTTCTATAGAGCCATGGTACCAAGCCTATTTTGTAATTTTTCCTTGCATGAATGACTCAAGGCTGCCATAGCTCTGAACAATATCTTGATAGATTTAATCAGTTTCACACCAAAACAGTGAAAGACATCAGGAAGAAGATTTCCAAGTCCACCCTGGAAGAATGATAACATGATAAAAAAAACCATATACACCCCTCAATTTCCTTTTAAAAAAATCACATACAAGAAATTACAGGAAGGTGACATGTTTCTTATTGTCCAAGTATGCAAAAACATTAACTCGTAGAAATTAGGGTAGGGGGATAAACATATAAGAAATTATGTCCTGCATAAATCTCTATTTCTAATGATAAACATAAACTAGCTAACAAGGCGAATTCCTAGTACGAACAATTATTATCATATTCTGACAAGCCTTCTGGGATGAAGTTACCATTTGTTTGCAGGATATTTCCAAAATAAATGCACAATTTATTCAATTTTATCTAATATAAGTATTAAGAATACAAAGTACATGTGTTCCCAATTTCAAATAAGTTTCCAATGTGAATCTGCAAAGGATATATCGTTTCTCAGTAGGATAAAAATCAATCTGTCCTTTCGAGCCTAGGGTAATTGTTCTGCAACTAAGTGGTTCAATTAGAGGTTTTACTAATTGGTAGAGCTGCGTTAACACCTTATCCACAGCCCCAACTCAGATCCCAAAGACTAAGCACACGGGGAAACAAAGTAGAAGAAGAAATTACGACCATAAAAAGGAATGTGTTTGGCATTAGACTTGGGGTTCAATATCTCTCACAACAACATTAGAGGAAGTGATACTGTAGTTTGAGTAACTTGATTAAGATATGTGCATCTATAAGCATTCATTATTGTCTCCTTTGGGGTTCAATATCTCTCACAACAACATTAGAGGAAGTGATACACCTGCATAATAAAAAACAGAAGAGAGCTAGTACACAAGCATGAGAGAAGATTGTTGGAAATATGCCCACATATTGTAAACTCCTTTGTGTTTATGCAGGATACAAATTTGTGAGGAAAGTGATCAAATATCACAAAATCTCTAAGAAAATACAATAAAGTGGGTGAGCAATCAGTTAATATTCAGCCACCCAAAAGAGATAAGGATCAAGTACAAAGTATAAAAATCAAATACAATACATGTTTGCTAGACTAAGTCTCACAAATTTATTCCTACCGAGAATATGTTGTCCTCAAATTTTGCTGAAGATGAGGAAAGTATTGCTCAAATGCAGATTAGGAAACCCATTTTGCTTGAGTGGCCAAACTACCTTTGCAGCCCACCAAGTAAGTGGTGATTTAATAACACCCAGTAGGTATGGTGTGGGCATCTATAGGTGCATCTTTATATAGAACACACTAAAAATCTAGAATTGTGGCCTCCAAATGTGAAATTAGAATTTGGAACAAGTTCCTCCGAGTGAGGTGGTCCATAAAACTTCAACCTGTTAACATTCACTAGACTACGGATTCCAAGCTGAGGTGGGAGATACAACTTGAGGACATTAGGACGTATTTACTATGCTCATTTCTTATATTGGTGCTTATTCTAATGGAGCATAACTCAGTCACAAACCTGAAAAGGTGGAACAACTCAAAGCCAATTATGAGGTATATTATACTTAGCCCGTTTCCAATGAAGGATGCATGAACCATGCTACGAATCACGAACAAGTTCTATGTGAAAATTAATATAAAATAATTAAATGAAAACCAAAAAAAAATATGTGACTAGCTCATTCTGATGGTGGGATGTGGTTGGAACTGGGAGAAAAACTTGAATCTCACAAAGAGTAAGACCAAAAAAGACAAAACATAGATCAAAAGGAGAGTATCTTGTAGAGGCATAAGTGGCTGCATAGTTGTTGTGCTCCAAAGATATCCAACTACTGATCCCACTATTTGTTCTGCTAATGAGAAATTTTGTTGAAGACATGAGTGCTTTTGTTGTAGTTGTGCTGCAAAATATGCAAGTGATAATTCCACTCTTTCTTCTGCTAATGGTAGATGTAAAGAGGAGGAACCAAGGTTTTGTTCACTCCCTTGATTTGACCATCAGTCTACAGTTGAAATGGAGTGGAGAACAAAAGATAACAACCTAAAAGCTTCCCAAAGATTTCCAAAAGTGACTGAATATCCAGATTCATAATAAAAAATGATGGACAGTGGTAATCCAAAATGGTTACAAACACATTGTAAGAGAAGTACTGCAATTGTAGATGCAACAATAGTTTTGTTGAATGCTATGAAAAGTTAAAACTATCATCCTCGAAAATCTGCATATTGCCACAAACATGCAATCATGCTTCCATTCAATAGTTGGTAAATCACTGATGAAATCCATGGCAAAGGATTCTTAAGCCCCAATGTCAACATTTTTGGATATAATTTTCGACTTGTTTCCATCTGAAAAGCCAACAGAAATACCTCTACAAATGCAAGAGAGTGTTTTGCACAGCAAAAATCCCTTGATAAGATGAGGGGCACAATCTTGATAAGAAGATAATAATCAAGATGATCCAGCTAGAACACTCATCTGATTCAGCTTGTAAAGAATTCCACTGTGGACTGTGTAGTCTAGGAAGAGTGTCTAGTTAACCATAGTAGACTTCTGGATGGACTCTATCACTGGAATAAAGCCTGTAAAATACTGGGAATTTCAAACTCCATAGACGGAAAAAGCTAAGGCCTAAAATCGAAAGATCCTTGGCAGGGATGTACAAAGCCCATTTTTAGTGTCATGTGAATCTAAAAACAAAACAGGTGTAAATAGTTATTTTACCAAAGTTGTTGTGTCACCATTGCTCAAGTACTCAGACAATGCACATATCATTCCCTGGAAAAAGTGTTGTGGTTGGGAATATTAAGAATGCCATTGTGGACTGCATAGTCAAGGAAGAGTGTTTGGTTAACCAAGGTAAAATGCTAGATGGACTCTATCAATGGACTAAATCCCATAGAATATTGGGAGTTTCAATCCCTATAGGTGGCACATCTATAGCCTAGAATGGAAAGAAACTTGACAGGGATGTACAAAACCCATTTTTAGTGTCTTTTGAATAAAAAATCAGAAGAGGTTAATGATCAATGTTTAAGTATCCATAATATTGTGCATGTCTAGCAGAATGATATGGCCTACCCTGGATCAAGTTAGAACCACTAAAAGAAGTGACATTAAACTCCGTTATTCCACAAAGTAATCCAATAACAAAAGTGATGGAACACTTTCAATTGATAAGGCTAGGTTGTTTGCACTCCTCAAACCACCCTAACAAATATGACATAGGACAAGGTGCTGTTTGTAGCTTTAGGTCTACAATCAACTCTTGGGATACCAAAATGCTTTCACTAATAGTGTTCATGATGATGGAAACTGACCAACCTTTGATCTGGCATTTTTGAGTGAACAGAGCTTCTTCATCATTGTTCTCTGATTTGTACCCATCAACACTGCATCTATATCTCTAGAGAATTAGTGTTATTCACTGAGAAATGATTAAGCCTTCTCAGTGATCTTTCCCTAGAAAACATTGCACTCGTAATTTGAATGCCCATACATTTTGTGGTGAGAGTTCCTTTTGTTTTCTGTCCTAACAAAAGGGGTTTCGCAAGAAGACTCCAAGTTTTGTCCACTAGTATTCAGTTCACCCTTGGAAGCGATAATTGGTCCAGAAGAGAAAACAAAAAGTTTTTTGACTGATAATATTGGTTTAGGGAAACTTAACATCTATTTTGGAAGCAAGCTGGAAGGTATACAAATTTAAATCATTTGAAATTTAACAATAAAAATCATAGAAATGAGATCAGAAAAATACTTTTCAAAGGTATCCATACCCCTCAAAGTTCTCGAAGGTTGCAATTTTATCTTCATAGGGCGGCAAATAATTGAATATCATATCACGGTATGGAATCTGCTACAAAATCATAAAGATTATGAGCAAAGAAAGAGCGGACCCAGTCCCAAAACTGGAAAAGGAGAATAGCCACGTCCCAAACCTGGAAAAAGAGAATAGAATCTAGTCTAATCAACAGGGAAGTGAATAATTGAATATCATAGTAGGGTATGGAATTTGTTGTGAAATCATAAAGATTATGAGTATAGAAAGAGTGGAACTCAGTCCCAAACCTAGCAAAGGAGAATAGCCGGGTCTGAAACCTAGCAAAAGAGAATAGCGCTGGGAAAATAAATTTTAATAGGTAATTTAGATTTTAGAGTAGCTTCCAAATTAAATTTTAATTGGTAGTAAAATCTTATAAAGAAATTCCTATGGTCCCTTAGTTTTTCACAAAGTTTTATTTTTATTTGAGCAGAAGGAGTTCATCTCGTAGAAGTTATATCTAATGATGTTGAAGATAAGTGATAATGTTAGTTTAATGAAGGTATCAATAAAAATTATATGAGGTTTAGAAATAAAAATTAGATGAGGAGTAAGTATGTTTATATAAGTTGGGAAAATGGACCAGCTTTACACATAAAGGAAATATTTATCAATTTTTAAGGATGTTAAAAATATCTTTAAATTTGTAAATAATGTTATCAATAAAATTAAATAGTTATAGATAGTTCATTATTTTTGAGGAAGTTTACTATAAAAAATACCTTATTAGAAGCTAGCTATAGCTTAGAAGTCCTTCACATGTGTTGCGAAGAGATACATAGGATAAATTTTGACTAAAGGAAATAAGGGGTACAATAAGACCAATGTATAACACCTACTCAAATCACCAAGAATATACCCAAACCATCAAGATGATACACTTCTATGGGAAAAATTATGAATCACCATGGAACAACACATATTAAAACTTACAGCCAAAGCATCAAGAGTTACAACAAAGTGTTTAAGTAAATCAACAATAAATCATCCTCAAAATAGCTCGGTCTTCCCCACTCAAACTTGACTTGGTCAGGAGGTCAAAATCAACATAAAATATCTTGGTCAAACTTGGTGAAAGGAGAGAGAAAAACTGTTATAAGTTTATGCGGTCAAATTGTAGTCAACCATGATAATAACCCTTCCAAATGTTGATGAAGGCAATAGAACATCCCTTGAATCTCATAATAAATGGGGGCATCTAAACATAAGGTGATCCTATAATTTTATATCATGTATATGGAAAAGCTATAAGATGTTATTGAGAAGAGGGAAGGTCATTATGATTAGTTTCAACTTGACGCAAATATAAACCCATTTGAATGCATCAAGGGGGATTTGAAGGATAACATCTGGTGCTCTTATGCATATATGGTTAAACAAAAAGGTCCCCTTTCATTTGCATGAAGTGTTCCGGGTACAAATCCATGTTAGAGTCGAGACCCTTAAAAGATGAAGTCTAAGTACATTGAATGTATTGTCCAGAAATAACCTCTCTAATAACCTGACACAAACATACAATGATGTCATTTACATTGGAGCTGGTGTAAATAACTTGAATTGTGTTACAACTTTAGTCACTCCCCCACAAAAATGCATCATGTTTCCTTGTTAATTATGATGCTTCAACCCTATTGGAGAAAATCCTCACTATGTAAAAGGAATTTAAAGATGACGTAACTTTAATAGTGTGCCACATTCACCCCCTAGCTCACCAATCATGGCTAATTTAAGGATATTTCTGGCATTGATGTTGATAATATCATTTTATTTTCTCTTATGGATATTATTCTACATTAACACAATTGAGTTTCATGGTTAAGGACTTAAGATTTAGGGGATTTCGGTGTTAGTGGTTAAGGGGTTAGATGTTAAGGAGTTTAGGTGGTGAAGGGTTAGGGTTTAAGGGTCATAGGGTAATATGATAAGGAGTTATGGCTTAGGAGCTAGTTCATGGATTATAGGTTAGGGATTACTAGTGTCTTAAGATTTCATGAGGCAAGGGGTTTATGGGTCATGAGTTATGAGTGTAGCGGTTAAGGGATTATAGATTGGGGGTTAAGGGGATAGGGAATTTAGTGGTTATGGGTTAAGGGCTTATGGTTTGGGATAATTGGACTTGTAATCTGATTATCACCACTTTTGGGGGTTCCCCTATAAATTCCTCTTGCTACCTTCCATCTAGGTCTTGTATATCCTATGAAATTAAGTCCTAAGCCCCTTTCTCATTCTCTAATGCTAGGATTATAGACCTTAGTAAACCATGTTTCTACCTCCAATTGAATTCTATCATCCATGCTACCCTTGTGTCCCCTTGCCCCGTTCAATACACCATAACATAACCCCTCCCCCACAACCATTTTTTTCATGCCATTTCACTTTTCCTAATATTATGAACCCCCAAATTTGGTGCCAATGCCCCTACAACTACACCGTTGAGCCCCCTTGGCTAAGGGATTAAACACATTAGGGGTTATGGGATGTGATAAGGGAACCCCTGGTCCCCTTATCAAAACTATAAATAGGTTCATGAACACCATCAATGTCTATTGGAGGTGTTGCGATGAAAGCAATAATGAATACAAAAGTTGTGGTTAATAAGACATGGATCATCAAGATGTTAAACCATCCAATATAAAGATGGTTTTCAATGCTAGTGTTCTAGTCACATAAAAGACCCCATAAATTTTGCTTTGGGACACCCCTAGGATTCAATAATTAATCCAAAGTAAGAGGATTTGTTGCTAAGGTGACAATGAAAACAACCTTGAGTTGATACAAAGTGACACTTTGTGAGCCTTGCACAACTAGGGTGTCGGTTTCATCATCAACAAGGGAACAATTGACAAGTGGCAACATCTCACATTTAGGGCATTTGGTCACAAATATTTATGCATGTTTCTCCACCGAGGGTACCCTTCACATTTCCCAAGGCACAAATTACATATTTGGATGAATTTTGGATAACTTGTCACATTCCACTAGCTACTTCATGCATGAAGAGGAGATTCCATCCATTAAGACGATTTTGGAGGATTTCATTACATAGTCAAGGGTCACATGTATAAAAGAAGAACACCATAGCCAAGAATAAGAAAATTGACATTTGTATCACATGGTGTAAAGGAGAAGGACATAGGTGAAGAGTTCTCCATTTAGAAACATAAAAAAACTCGTTTATGTCCTTTTCCCAGAGAAGAGGAGATACCTTGTGACAGAAAGCCCAAATTTCCAACAAAGGAAGACTCAGGTAAGGGTTTACTTCTTTCACATGTTGAGAGACATTCATGTATTTTAAGGCATCACAAGGGAGAACTAGTTCAAAATTCTTGGAAATGAACAAATAAGAGTGTTGTGTGCCAAGTAGTGTCCTGGAAAATTTTGGTTTTCAACCCTATGTTAGGTTGGGCGGACCTACCTATGGTTTTGTGCATGATTTTTGCACATGGTTTTGGAAGCGATGGTTTTTGGTCCATGGTTTTGGACGTGATGGTTTTCAGCCCATGATATTGGATGCTTCAGCATGGATAAATATGTATTGTAACATTGAAAGGAACATAATTAAAAATCAAGTTGGTAGTCCCAATTTTGGGATCTAGGGGAAAATCTCTGTGCGTATGTGTTTTATCTGTTATGCTCTCGCGTTGTCTATTTTCTCTATTTTAGAATTCATATGCAGGTAATTTCTATACAAGGTTAAAACTTATAAAAAAACTATGGTTGTCAGAAGGTGTGTACAAAGTAGTTTAAGACATAGGGAGAATTTGGGTTGGGCAGATCATTGTTTTGTCAATGACTTAGTTGGGTTCCCAAGTCACAAAAGAAGTAAGGCTATCTATGAGGGCATGACAGCTTCGGAGTGCCAAGGTGTTCTAGGGAATGTTAGGAAGTACTTACACATGCTAGACAGTTCCAACGAATTTTAGGCATGCCTCAATCACCAACACCTTTAGCAATCTCTGATCACTGAGAAAATACCAAATTCTTTAGCACAACTCACTCATAGAACTCACAACACTTCTCTGTTCATCTCATCCAACCAGTTTTCTCAAGGCTACTTTTATAGAATCTTGGTTTGATATTTGTTTTCTTCTTTGATTTTCTTTGATTGTTGCATACATTCTTATTTTTCCCCTTTTTCCTATGCAACTGAATCTTCTCGATGTTTTCTTTATGTTTTAGATTCTAATAATTTTGTTCAAAACTCAAACTCTCTGTTTTTCTACTTCTTTTTGCAATTCATGTTTATTAATAGGTTCTCGCATTGCCTCAAAATTATTCGCAACAATTATATTTGTCTTAACTACTAAAAGAGATGCCAAAATTATAGTTCCATCGAATTTCGCGTTTAGTACCTTTTATCTAGCCCTTTAGCTATTGTTACAGACCATTTTGCCACATCCAACCAAATGACCTTGAAATCAGATCAATCATCATCAATTCATAAATTGCAATCATCACCTAAAAAGACAAAAGCATCCCCTCTCCAGAAGTTCCAAGAATTCTACACAATATTGGCTATGTAGAACTCTACATAGTATTGGCTATGTAGAATTCTACATAATATTGGCCATCACACTTTCTTAGGTCAGATGGTGTGATGACATAGGTTATATCAAAAGAAAAAGTGCTAGTTAGTGCAACTTACTTTCACTACAATTTTTATGACCCTTCAAGTGAGAAAGAAATTAAAAAAAAAAATTGAAGCTTCTACTTCTAGATCCTTTTATCATGGAAGTTTCCATTCTCTCTTAAAGGTGTCCTTAAATTCCTACAAATTATATCTTATCACTAATCTCATGGAGCTTATCCCCTTCTAAAATGGATCTTACCCTAGTTTAATAGATTTACAACCTCGTCATTTCTCTTATAAATGCATTGCCTACTATTAGGACTCAGTTGGTTTTCAGAGACTCTTATTTATGCACTCATGTTGCCCATTTGTGTCTATATGTCCGTAATCCATCCATGCACTTAAGGAATGATTGAAGGCTTGCTTTTGTGGCAAAGGAAGGAAAAGATAGCTAGGAGAGATTTACAAGGTCAAGGTCTTCAATGGCTGTAATCTTCTCCTAGTTTCATTAATTCAAAACTTGCTTGTTTTCCTATAAAGTATGTCTCATTTATGCATATGTAGAACAATAACTCCATGTATTATTGTTTAGAGATGCTTGTATATGTTATTTGTATGTTTTGGTTTTCTTTCTTATTTAATACATTTTGCAGGTTCCACTTATAGCATTTGGATTTGGAGCTAAAGCTCGCAAGAGAGGAGATGAAGAGAGTCTACATTGATTTCCAAGTAAATAATTCTTCCATATAACTAATTTATCTAAGGATAGAAAAGCTATTTTGTCTTGGATGTTTCTATATGAGGCCACTAAGTCTAGAGATATTTCTTTTGCCTACAAAAGGAATTTATCCATAAAACAACTTGGTGACTCGCTGGGAACAATATGTTCTTTAGTGGTTTCCTTTTTCCAGTCTTTTAGGACCTATGAAAATGTCTCTTTTGACTTATTCAGATATTTATTGGACCCAGGAAAGAATAATTTCAAGCTTGCTTAGGGTTATTTTTCATGTTTTAAGAAAATTTGGCCCAGAAAACTTTCTATTTTGAGACAGAGTGGCCCAACGCACTTGTCTTTCTCTATAAGTGTGATGAATCACACTAGTTTCTATATACCAACTGTAATGACCCATGTAAGAGCAAAATATTTGCATTTCCTTTCCTTACTTTGAATTTTGTTTTTCTTGTAGTGTGTTCCTGAGTCTTTGGTCCTTATAAGGTCACTGTAAAGGCACTAATTTATTTTTGAGTTTGAATTCCTTTTAATAAGAGTTTTATTAATTTTGTTTATTCCTATCAATTAGGGTTTCCAATCATTTAACTTGGTTATTTTGTTAAAGACTTTCATGTTATAGTTATGAGCTATGTGAATGTTTTTTATTCCATAATATGGTCATGTTTTATTTTTTATTGCGTTAAAAATCAAAAGGTAAAAAGAAAATTTTCATTTCTTCATGCATTAGGGCTTTGAATATTTGCATTGGAAAAATGAAAATTGAAGATCTTGTTTATTGCATCGTTGTTTGGAACTTCTTCCCATTTTTAGATAGATCTTCATCAAATTAAAAAGAGTTCATTTTCTCATGTTAGTTGCATTCTAGGAATTTAGGTGAATTCATTTTAGGCCTTGAATTTGTAACCTTAATCAAGATCAACATTACCATTTATCAATTAGCATTAGGAGAATTTTCAACATTAATGACAAATGCAGTGGTGTAGGCTAGAAGACGTGTTCAATTGTCATTAAACATAGGAGTTGCCATTACTTGTCACTATTACATCCCGGGGATTATTGGTTTTCCATGTACATCGAAGTATATTAGAACACTCTTCCACATACCTTCAGGTATATAAGATGACGTTCGACACAAAATAATTATATCAGAATGCACCCATCGTACAGTTATGCATTAGACAACACTAATATGGATTGCACTTCCACATACCTCCAGGTACATTTTGGAAGTCCCCAATAGGTTGAAATCCTACTAGATGTAACCGAGTCAACCGCCATTGGGGGAATTTTGAGGTCTAAAATGGGCCTCCTATGGAAATATAAATAATAGTGGAAATAATAAAATAAGATTATATTACATCATCAAATTCTAGAGGGAAGAAAGAAAAATATATTTTTTCAACTCGTATTTTCAACTTATCTCCCTATGGGCTTACTCAAATTTTGAGTGGAAATACTTGTTGGATGCATAATTTGGTTCCTCATCCAAGGAGTACCCATTTTGCATACTTTCGATTATCCCTACTACACAAAAAATGAGAATTACAAGAAAATCGTGATTTCAATCACATTTTTTTCTATGTATTTCTTATTTTTCATTTAGAAAGGTCCGTCGAAAGTATGCAACATGGGTACTCCTTGGATGAGGAATTAAATTTTACATCTATTGAGTAATCCCATTCAAAATTTGAGTAAAACCTTAGGGAGATGAGTTGAAAATACGAGTTGAAAAAGTAGTTTTATTTTTTTATTATTTTTTAATCTTTTTACTTTTTTACTCCAAAAAAGGTGAATTGTCCCCCATGGTTGACATCATCATCTTGAATCCTATTAGTTATTATACAATTTATTTTGGTTATACATAATTCTTAGGGGGTCCATTTTAGACCTTAAAATTCCCCTAATGGTTGTTAATTGTGATACACCAAACACAACATTATGGGAGATCACCTGCAGGTACTTAATTGTATATTACAGTTCACAGTGACTAGGTAATCCTTTTATTCCTAGTAACCCCCCTTTTATTTTTATTTATGTTTTTAATTTCAAAAATCAATTAATTAACCTTGGAAGAACACACTTGTCATTGGCGTAGAATGCACAGATTGCCTCCTTTACCTCCAAAGGCAACACTTGGATATTATAAAAATAAGAAAACATAAATTACCAAATTTGGTACTTTGAAAGCTACCCCATCTGGAACTACATCTAAAATTAATAAACCAGAATCATCACTTCTAGTTAGTACTTAACCCGAAGTTACATTCATTAAAATTGGTGAGTTAGAGATAGTTGAAACTTCTCAACCAAAAGTTGTTGAAGCATTAGAACCTAAAGTTATAGAACCTAAATTTGAAGATTTAGAAATCTTACAACCTAAGGTAATGAAACATGAGGAACCACAAATAACTTTAGGAACTTATTCTTACACTCATTTTCCTTTGTCTCATTCCCTCAATCCCATGTTGACATTATAGGAACTCATGTTTATCAAGTTTTCCCTTTTGTTACCCCTGACTCACTCAAATAAAAGATCCTTTTCATCAAACCCATCGATTTAATTCACTCTTGAACTGTCCTCAGTGAATTCACCCACACACTCCTTCGATAAGCCCAACCAATAAGGAATCAGTTAGAATTACTCAACATATATATGCCATTATGAGCATGGAAAATTTTATGGGCTAATATTTGCAAGTGGGCTAAATTTCCATGGTTTTTCCAAAAAAAATATTCGTCAACTTCCATTTTTTTCTAAAAAATATTCACCCAAATTTTATAGTATACTTTTTTTACCTTAAAAATTGCCAAAATTGTATAAAGACTATATATAAAATTGTTAGATATTTTCATATTTTTACAAAGATATCAACAAAAACTTTATAATTTACAATTTTAGGACTTAGATATCAGTCTTTTAGATTAATCACATCGTTAGGATTTGGTCGAAGTTTCAAAACATCGGCCAAATCCTAATGATGTGATTAATCTGAAAGACTGAAATCTAGATTATGGATCACAAAAGTCTTAGATCTAAAATTTGGGGACTAGTAAGATTCGCCAAGGTTTCTAAACTTGAAGACAAATTTTCATCCTTAAACCTTTCCCTGATTATGAGTGAATCAATCGAAGTTGTAGCAACCTTTATGTTCATCACTTCACTAGAAACGCAACTATATGGTGGTCCCTCAGTTCCATCCAAAAAGCATGCCACCTAGATGCCAATTGTTATTAGGAACCTTTTTCGGTGTGTCGACTAGTTCTTCGACTTCTCCTTTACCTTCATCATATGGAATACTATTTGCTCTATATCTAGCAAACACCTCACAACCTGTTCCACCCATTTCACCCCAAAATCCTTTGGATCAATAAATATTGTGTGTTTCTGTGTGGATTAGGATACACACAACAACCCAATCCATCTTATATTGGGTACCCTCCCTCTAGGGGGTAATGGCCTCCTTCCAATCCTTATCCTCCAGCTGGGGTTTAGCCTTTTGTTGGAATGTTCCCATCTGTTGATCAAATGTTATAAGTTGGTGTTCCAGTTGTCACAAGTCCTCTTCCTTCTAGTGCTCCAATTCCAGGAATGGTTGCCACTCTTTGGAATATTAACCTTCTTGTGCCTGATTAAGCTATTCAAGTCTTAACTCATGTTCCAACCTGTCAACCTATCGAAGCTATGCCTCAGGTTCCTGCTATTCAACCTACCCAGTCTATCTATACCTCATCTTCCTATCAGCCAACTTTTTCAAGTTAGACTCCAAATAACTCAGCCTATTCAAGTTATATACCAAATGCAAATTACTCAACCGATACAAGGGATTCCTCAAATGTTTTCTATCCAACTTGTCTAGGGTGTGTTACAAAATCCATATAACCCACTTGATCAAAATATACCCTAGGTACAAGTGAACCTACCTGTTTAAGGCATATCACAGGTATAAACTAGACAACCTAGTCTAGGAATGATGAAAATTCCATTTGGACAACCTTTACAAGGTATACCACAAATCCCTATTGGCCAAACAAAATCCATACCACAAGAATCTTATCAAGGTCAGTACATCCAAGGTCAGCCTTTCCAACCTTATCAAGGTCTTCATGGAACTAGAAAACCTACTATGGGCTATCCTACTATTCAAACTCCTCCTTACGCTGGTGCAGTGCAAGTGCCAGTGGCACAACTCATTCCATCTTATCTAGGATATTGCACACCAACAATTAAACTTTTCCCTCATGGTTACTAGCCTCCATAGATGGACTTGAATAGGAAGTTTCCTTTCATTGCAACTAGAACTACTAGATCTCTCTCGAATTACCAATCATCCAATCTATTATTCTCCTTGGTGGCCAACAATTCTAGCTAAATTGCCAATGATATTCCAAAATTCAATGGGAATCCTGAAGAAGACCCATCAAACCATATAATGAATTATCATTTATGATTTTCTTCAAACTCCTTAAATGATGAAACCTTTCATTTTCATCTTTTCCAATGAACTCTTACTAATCAAGTAACCAAATGATATGTAGAATTACCCAAAGCTTCATTTAACAACTTCAGCTCATTGGAAGCTATGTTTCTAACCCATTTCCATTTACTGATTTTTCATGAAACCGACACCAATATTTTGACATCTCTA
Source organism: Pinus taeda (assembly GCA_000404065.3). NCBI lineage: Eukaryota > Viridiplantae > Streptophyta > Pinopsida > Pinales > Pinaceae > Pinus > Pinus taeda. The sequence continues at coordinate 29,091 of APFE031092066.1, read as the reverse complement.
AAACAATTAGAATCTACTCATACATCCGATCATATACATGAGTGGATGTGTCATTGTTGTCTGGTCAAAACTTATATTCCCGATAAGTTCCTGGTAGAATGGTTTATTAAGCCCTTGCTACCTTCCATAATCAAGGATGTTTCCAAAGGCAAAGTTGTTAGTGAAGAGCAATTCATTGCTCGTCTCAATATTTAGATTTGATTTATACCCAATCTGACACACTATATGACATGATACCCAATGCTATGGAACCATCTCATACTATTCCACCTCCTCCCTCTATGGAATCACATGTTTTTGGCATGATCAGTTCCATTAATCAATGGTAATTGAGTAAATCCTTTGGTTAATCCGACTAGAAGGCTCCTCATACTCACCTCCTACTATGACTAATCAAAGCCCCTCTCCTACTGCTCCTATGACTACTTCTGAGATTAATGTAGTTCAATATGCTAAAGAAAAATCTCAGCAACGAGGAAGTAGAAAGAAGGGTAAAGGTAAGGATAAACAAGAAAACCCTCCACACGAAAAATATAAAAATCAGTCTCCTAATGATAGAGGAAATTTCAACTCGAAAATAGCCACTTAAAAAAAAGTTAAAAAAATTAATAAAATAATGCCATATAGACAAATTTTTAATATATCATTTTTTTTTATTTTACTTTTATCAAAAATTACCCAAATAAATCTCACATTTATCAAAATAATAGTGTGTATATATATATATATGCAACAAGATTTAATAATTTTAAATTAGAAAAGTAAATTTAAATTAAAATTTAATTACCCAAAAAAATCCACGTTTATCAAAATAAATATAAATATATATTTTTTATCTAAATGAACTTATTATGCAATATTTAATAAAGTTAAAATTAAAAAAGTAAATTTAAAATTTAAATTAATTATGCATCATTAAAAGCACACTCAATCCATGAATTACCCTTCATTAAAAATGATTCTTGATATTATAACTTTTATAGAAGAAGAGATTAATTTTATTTTTAATATCTAATGTAGCTTTGGGTCACTTGAGCACCATTCACACTTAAGGTGGGTAAATTATATTTTTAAAAAAATTGTCAGAGCCTAGTTTTTTCAATTTTAAAGGATTTTGATCAGCTTACACATTATGACATGGAAATTCAATGTTAACCTTTTAAATTCGAATTTCCTGTAATGCGCAATCTGTGTTTTCCTTGTCTCATTTGTAATGAAGAGATTTTACCAAGGATTGTCCACATTAGGCAGAAGTCAATTGGTTTTGAAATATGTGTCTACTACACCTTACGTGTTGGCAAACCCTTTCCTAAACCATGACATGAATATGGTTGCGCAAAACCCATCCTCCTCTTCCCACACATTCATTTTACAAGCTACCCAAAATTAGGAAGATGTCTTGGTGGAAACATGAAATAAGGACTATTTTAATATGAATCCTTCAAATGGAAAGGCTACTGATTAACCTTCTAGTTCGACTCCACCTAACTTTGGTCCTCTGTAAATTGAGAAACCAACTATTGAACTGGAAAATAAACCTCATCCCAAGGGAATTATTTGTAAATCATAGTTTAACATGTTAATTGGTAGCTTAGAGACAAGATCCAACCATGAGACGAGAATATTTTTTTTGAGTGGAGCAATTTTTATTATCGAAGCGCTCAATTTGGACAAGGGAAAGTATGTTTTTTGAATTAAATCTCACATGTGCACATTTTATTGGGTCAACCCTGTTGTGTTGAAATCACAACACCCCCATATTCAACATAGTTATTTCAAATAATGGGGACTCTTTACGTAAATTTTGGCTTAATCGTCTTTTAATGTTTTCTTTTGGATACATGTCCAACAAATTTCCCATTTTTTTTCTCTTCAGAATTCCATTTTGATTTCTTCACTGTGTTTGACTTTTTGTTAGCTTTCCATATGTTCTCATTTCATCTGATTTGGACTTATGGTTTGAAAATGATGCTTATCCAAAGTTTGATGATTTTTACCACTAGGGCTAAAAAATGTACAAAATGTATACTATTTTAATTTTTGTAAACTAATTAGTAATTAATTGTAAATATTGATTTTTAATTAAATTTTTCTAATTAATTCATTTTTCTCTAAGGGTCGTACAAAACCACTGTAGCCAAATTGTATAACAATTGAAATTGAAAGTTTTCGGATTTGAGAAGGTAATTTAAATTTCAATTTTAATAAAAGTTCTGAGATACAAAATCTCGAAATCTCAAGTGACTGTAGTTTTTTTACGTTGACGGGACCTTAATCTCAAGTGGTTATATTTTATACATAGGAAAGAAGGACCCACTCCAAATGGCCCTTCTTTTTCCCTTCACACCATATCTCTCCTACATTACATCTAATCTTTAGAATCAATTAATACTCTCTCTTATATTGATTCACAACTCTTAAGAGTTCTCAAAAGCCACATTTGTAATAATTCTTAATATATTTAATAAAATCTATTTAATTTTTTTGGAAATGATTATTTATTTAATAAAATGTAATAAGAAAGAAAATATATAACAAAAAAAAGGTAAAAATAATATATATGAAATTAATGTGTATATTAATTAATGTAATAATTATAATTAATTAAACATGTTAATTAATAACTATGAATTTAATTAGTATTATCCTTTTAATTAAATTTGTTGAATTTTACCCTAAGCTTGCATTTTTCCAAAATTTTGATATTTTTGGCACCTTAATTTTGGAGAGGCATATCTCAAGATTCACTCAACCAAATGAAGTTTTCAGTAGCTCATTGCAAATCTAAGACAAAGGAGAATAATATGGGATGGTCAATTTTAGAAAATTACATTATTTAATGGCCCATTAATATACCGGAAGACAGTGACAAATTCACAACAACAAAAAACTATAATTTGATTTAGGTAAATTGTATTGGCTCTAGAGAAACTGATGTCAATAATTCATTCCCAGCGATACCCAAAGGCTGATCTGATCCATTTGAAGAAATCATAGCATGATAATTTCTTTAGATTTTAATTTATTTTTAGTTTAGCAATTTGTTTAGAAGTGGTTTCATTTCTATTTTATACACCAAATTTGTTTTAGTTTCTGAATTTTGATGGGTTTTTGGGAAGTGAGTAGTTGTGGAGATGAAGAAGAGAATACTTGGAATAATGGAATTGCACCAGCAAGAAAGAAAGAAAATTTTCGGCCAATTAAAATTCCTTGGAGCAAACTTATTCTCCAACATCTCTCTCATTTTAATTTTCTGTCGTAATTATAGATATGGCTTTTGTACAATTGCCAAAGAGGGTTCCAAATCTGAGACTTGGGAAAGAAATTCTCTGCAAAGAGAGGGTGTTTTGCACTACTATAGGGAGAAATATTTTTGTATAGAATTAGCTAGTTTGGAACAAACTTCTTGAGATTAAAAGAGATGTATTTCAACTCTGAAAATTTCATGCTATCATGAAATGTTCTGAGAATTTCATGCACTCAAAGGCTTTGATCAGATCTTTAATTGTTGTGCACTATTGTTAGAGATAGAGGCTGATTGGTGGCATGCAGTTAATAAAATTTGAGGCAATTCTTTATCCAGATAAGTATGTGTTTGTGAAATTTTACACAATTGTGTATTCATTTAATACATGTTTGTTTTAATCATTTGAGAACTATCTTTTAGTGATGGATCTAATTGTTGTCAAGTTAAATTATGAATTCAAATAAACAAACATGACATACTTGTTAAATATTTAGAAAATTGAAGTCAAGTTTATCTTGGTTTTAATAATGATTCTTTTATGATAAGTATTTTCTTAATGCAGTCATATCTATTTTAGTTTGGATTAATTTTATTTGAATTTGGATGTATGTGCACCAAAGATCTTGTGACTATTCATCAGATTATTTAATACATATACTTGATTGAACTAGTAATAAATATTGGAACTATTTCCTCGGCTTATAGACTTCATTTTCATTCCAAAATAAAAGTTGGTACAAATCCCCTTTTACCTTACTCTTGGTTGAGAGGGGGACTAATCCTTCTTTCTATCGAGATAGATTTTAGATTTTTTTTTTTCTATTACTTAGAGTGCATCTGCATTTAGCTTTAATTATTGCATTCTAGAAGTCCTCTTATATAGGGGAAGACTTTAGAGTGGTTTTCTTGAGCCATTAATTCAGATTAAGTATCACTTTTTTACTTGAGATCTGCAAGAGGGTAGATCTGATGTCTCTTTTCTATTGGCAGGTAATAGGTATACTCCAAGCCAACAAAGAAACAACTAGGGTAACTAGACCCAATTGAATGAGTCAGAACCACCATTCCAACCAGAAAAGGAGTTCCTTTAAGTTCCCGGACAAGTGCTCTCCCTTACATGTTGATAAGGTCATTTTGGACCATCAACAGGTCCTAAAGAAAATTGGACACCCTTTGAAGCCTATAAATACAAGTAACCTTGACCTCATTTGGACATCATCATGGAGCATACTTTTATTCTCTTCTTTAGTTTGGTTTGCATAGGTCTGAGGAAAGTTCACAGAGATTGGTTGACATAGGTATGAAATTGTAGGGTTTAAAGCTTGCATCTATGTTTTTAGCGTTTTGGGTCTCACTATTAGGCATGTCATGGAGAAACTTCAACTACAGTCGTAGGCATGTCATGGATAAATTTCAACTAAATATTTTCAACTACATGCATGACACATATTCCCTATGACTAGGACGCAAAGGTTTATTCTTCAGTTGACTGAATTTTTCCTTAGTTCACTGCAATATTCAACAGTTGACCTTAGACATTGATAGTTGACCGAAAGCATCAGAAGCATGTGTTTTTGTCATTATCTTGATTGGTTTCATCTTATGGATGTTGATTAGTTTTTTGATAGGGTTATGATTTAAGATATGGACCATTGTACTCAATTTTGATGAATCATTCAATGAAAATCTAATAAGAGGAAGAATTTGAAATGGTTTACCCCATAGTGCATTTTTCCCTGGTATCTAACCAATCCTGGTGTCTCTACATTTGAATGTTTTTCTTCTATTGTTCCTTTATGTTTCGTTGCATTGATGATGATGTTCTTATTTCTATATAATTGCATATGTTATTGAATAATGTTGTAAATATGAATAACTTTATGATGCTATGGGGTGAATTCTATATGTAAATTATGAAATGTAATTATCAAAGCAAATAACAATATAGCCCAAACAAAAATTAACATGGTGTCAGAGTTGGGCTGAAGAAAATTCATGGATATCACCCATATGAAGACACCTTTGATGGATGTAAGAGAATATGGAGGAAACCTAAAATAATATTAGGGTTTAAAGGAAACACTAGGCAATTTGGTTATTAGGGTTTGATGGATGTTATGACGTTATGGTTTGGGACAAAACTTGGCTTATGGAAAAGCTTTGAGATATGCAATCTAGAAACCCTAGCATGATCAATATGGAGATATTCAAGCACTTGTGACATATATTTTGAAGCCCTAGATGATATAGTGTTAGGCCCCTATACTACTAGTGTAAACCCTTATTGTTATTAGTACAACCCCCTCATTATATTGTTGTACCCATGTAGTCCCCATATTGTTATTATTTTGCGCCATAGAAACCCACTATTGTTATTATTGTGCCCTTACATTATTATTTCTATGTCAGCTCTGATTATATTATGACCCCTTAGACTCCTATATATAGAAAGGAGGTATTATCATTTGTATCATTCAAAAATTGTTCATTTACGTAATGTAAAGGAGGTTTCCCCCACGAAGAGGCTTATTTGTAAGGCATTGATCTATCTTCTTTATCTTTCTGTGAACTGGTTTCATAATGGATAGTCTCTATTAGACCTAGTTGTAGATGAAGTTATGTTGGATTTCAAGCCTCTGTGGAAGTTTTTTGTAGCTTCATGTTTCGGATAGACACTCGTGACCCTTGAAGGTTAGCTCAAGAGAGAGATGATCACCTCTAATTGAAGATAAGAATTTTTTGAGTTATGTTACTTCTTTATGTATTTACTATTGTTTATACTTATTGTATATTTGAGTAATTGGATACTTCTAACATCTTGATGAGATGTGATAATTGTATCCTTCTTGAGGATCATCTGAGATGTAGGAAAGGATGAATAGTGTAGGAAGAGAAGTGTTGTGACACATAAATTAACAAAATGCTACAACTAACTATGTCTTTGAATAGCATAAGGTATATATGATGCATTGTTTCAATTTTATGTTTCGGCTGCAATATTGGATGGAAAGGTAAGCCTAAGGTATGATGAGTATATCACCTTCACAAATGGCTCATGCATGCACATGAAATTAATTTTGTTTCATGGTACTTATGATGAGATGGTTCACTTGGTATTGGACAAGTATCGTAGATTCTATTAAGTCATTTTAAATCGACTTAGAAACATTGATTTTTAATATATTGGTACACTTGATATTTGGCAAAGCATGTCACATCTTAGACATGATGGATTTCATAACAAGGCTAGCTGACTATTTTTGAGATACAATAGCTTGAACCATAATTGTGATAAGAATGATAACCATGATGATAGAAGTATAACAATGAGATTGATATTCATGATCTTCTTGTTGACCATGGTTAGGTTTTGATGAGATTAGTAACTATGGCACATGGTAAAATCAAATTCCCTCACTCAATGGATTGAGTTATGTGATAAAGGAGTGATGTTGTGATAACGATTCTTGAAGTAGGCTCCTATTAGCCATTTGACACTAACCCTTGATGAAATATTGATGTCATGATGTGATGATGAAGTAGTTGATGCTAACATGTTATGGATATGATGAATATATGTCCTAGAACTTGATATAGTTTGATTCCATGATCTAATCGTTTTAATTATATGTATAGAAAATTATTTATTGTTGAAGTAATATTTTTGGACATAAATAGACAACTATTTGATATTGTTGGTTTGCAACAAGTTTTGGTCTAAGAAGAGAGGGTTTTCCTCACTCAAACCCAACTGCACGAAAGAAATATTAAGAATGCACGCATAGCCTCTCAACGAAATAGGAGAAACCTTACGGTTCTGGTTATGCCTATAGGTCACAAAATTTGAAGCCCATTGTAGAAGCGCACCTAGAATATGATAGTCCTATAGGTATGGAGGAAACATCAAAAAATTCTATGAGCAGGTAATTATTAATATTTGAATTACTGGAGAGAATGTGAATGTTTTGACTAAACTTGTGTTTTTAGGTGACCAAAACATGCATATCAATATGTCATTATGATTAAACCATTGAAGCTAGTATATGACAATATTTGATAATAGTTCCAAGGGGTTGGCAAGATTTGGATTGCATTAGGGGACTTTTGAGGTCTAAAATGGGCCTCCTATGGAAATTATAAAATAATACTGGAAATAATAAAATAAGATTATATTACATCATCAAATTTTAGAGGGAAAAAAGAAAAATCTATTTTTTCAACTTATCTCCCTATAAGTTTACTCACATTTTGAGCGGTAACATTCCTTGGATGTAGAATTTGATTCCTCATCCAAGGATTAACCATGTTTCATACTTTCGATGGACCCTACTACACAAGAAAATAAAAATACATGAAAACGTGATTACAAATTTCACTTTTTTTCAAGTATTTCTTATTTTTTGTGTAGCAGGGTCCATCGAAAGTATGCAACATGGGTAGTCCTTAGATGAGGAATTAAAGTTTTCATTGAATGAGTGCTCCCAATTGAAAATTGAGTAAAACCTTTAGGAGATAAGTTGAAAATGTGAGTTAAAAAAATAATTTTATTATTTTATTATTTTGTAATCTTTTTACTCTTTTACTTCAAAAATGGTGAATCATCCCCCATGGCTGATGTAATCATCTTGAGTCCTATTGGTTCTTATGAAGTTTATTTTGGTTGTACATTTTTCTTAGGAGGCCCATTTTAGATCTCAAAATTCCCCTAATGTTGGTTGGACTTAGTGATCATATTGGCTTGGATGATAGATGATGCTTTAAAACTTTGACTTGATGCTTGATGGTTTATAGATGTGTTTTGGCTTATAAATTGTTTGAATTCACAGTGATAACAATTTAGAGTTTTGATCATATTTGGTATTTGATGTCCGATGATTTTCCTTAACGACAATGTTATGTGGGCATAGTTCCTTTCAGTGATTAATGTTGGAATTTGATCCCTATATTAACTTCGTTGGATTGGGCACATTGGTTGAAGTATAAAAAATTATGATTCAGTATGAAGTAATCTCAAAATGAATGGATGGAAATTATATAACTCATTCTTGGTATACACATGAAACTTGACTTTTCCCTTATATATCCATTCATATTTAGTGCAAAAAATGAATCATGTTATGATTGTAAGGACGGCCTCATGAAATTTGATGTTGCTTGATATCAATTTGTTGAGATGGAAATCAATGAAGTCATAACTTGGTATTTGGATGTGAGATATTCTTGACATTTGGTCCAAAGTGTTTGTCATGGGAATATTGGCAGAAAATTTTATGAGTTTGATATTAGTCTCGATTCAGCATGTAAAGCATGAAAAGTTGACATAGATGATTTGATTTGACATTATTTATGGAAGTATGAGCATATTGGTTTTGTAAATGTTATCTTTTCAAAAATAATTACACGAAGAAAGATTCTTGGGCCTAGTATGTCTGCATTGATAGTTACTTGGTGAAGCTAGGAAGATATGTCAATCCAAAACTATACTCCAAAATGGGTCCAAGGTATAACATGGATTTTGGTTTTAAATGATAATGGTATATTCTTGAAAAGTAATGAGCCTCTCATGATCAATATAAAATGGCGTTGGCCTCTGAAGTTTGAAATGACAAATCATGGCATGATAAATTACTTCTGAATTTTGGAAAAGAAAATCTATATCGTGAATCTATTGAAGAGTTTATGGAATGTTAAAATGCAAATCTTTAGACACCCCGATTGAATTTAAAGAAGTTATGAATATATATTTTTGAGCTTGATTTCAAAACCAATAGTTGATTGAAGAACACATGTTTGTATATTATAAGTCAATGCATGATTAAACTGCTTGATACACATTGACTTGCCTTCGAGATATTTCCATGGGACGATTAATTTGTGGTCTAAGATATTCTTCCTATGATATGTGACTACATGGATGTACCGATGATGATTGGATCATTATTGATGAGATCAACACATCTGAGTGCTACCTTACTATGAGATATGCCATGATATTTTTTGTTGGAAAATATTGTTAGAAACTAATTAACAGAGCAACGAAATACACAAAATATTGTGGAAACACAAATACATAAATGCATAAAAAAAGAGAGACACTTATATACGTGGTTCACCAAATTTTGGCTACATCTGTTGAGAAACATCCAATCCTTCCTTTTAAATTATCTAGCAAAATGAAGAGATACAACCTACAACAAATCCGTTGTAATTTCCTCTTCGCTCTCACACAGTATCCTCTTTCCTTCTCACTCCTAATAATAATACACATCCACAATAAATTTACCTCATGTAAACAAGGTTTCCTTCTAAGTAAAAAATCCTAAATTAACATAACTTCTACCATCATATCATTCACCAAATGAACAACCCAGGTTTTTCATCAACTTTTACCTTCATGGACTCTATCCCCAAACCCTCGCCAAGGGGGGGTGGGGGGCAGGGTGGGCTTATGAAATTCGTTTTCACCCCATTGATGGAAATTAAATAGGAAGCTTTCTCATCTCACTAGGAATAGTTATCCAGCATGGCTAAAACAAAAAGGCTATGAACAATCAGGGAGATAATCAAGCTTTAAAATCAACAAATTTGTAGCTTTAAGCACGACCGGAGTTTAGGAAGATGTTGCTAGCATGGCTAGTTGTAAGGAAGGTTGAAGAAATTATTTGAAAATATATTATGAATGGGTTCTAGATATGGTAATGATACATTGCGATCATAAAGAGTGGGACCCCATTCAAAGAGTTTCCATATATAGCTGGGACTAGATATATTTAGTCGATGTTGTTGTAGAAGACAAGCTTGGGCTTGTTGTTGCCTCCATGAAAGGAGGATGAATAAGCTATCATTTTTGTCACACATAATATAGATATATATATATATAATATATATAATATATATATTATATATAATATTATATATATAATATAATATATATAGTAAAGTATATATTATATATATATATATATAATAGAATATATATATATATATAATATATATATAATATAATATAATATATATAATATATTATAATATTATATATATTATATGGAGAGAGAGAGAGAGAGAGAGAGAGAGAGAGAGAGAGAGAGAGATATTGTTATAATATTTGATTAGATGTCTTTCATGAACAAGAGACTGCTGCTATTATGACATGATGATTAAGTTGATACCAAATATGAGCATGATGATCTGTTTATGATTTATAGAGATAAGGATTGATCGAGAACACTGAACCAACTATTCCCCCCTACCTCATCTCCAAAGGTGATGAATTGAGATGGAGAGTTCCTGGAGTTGAGGTATCTCTGAAAAATAGGTTCATAGATGTTGCTCCCCTATTTGATACACATACGGTGTGTGTGATCATTTTCTGTTTTGAGAAGTTGACTATCTCCCCCTATCTTGGTCTATGTAGAGCCTATTTGGAATCATACCGACAAGATGGGATTATTGGGATTTCCCTTACCCACTTAGCCAATGGGTTGAGTAGGCTTGGGGGTGTGTGATCCTTACCTTTGCTAAGTTGGTATCTCACCCAATCTCGAATTATGACACAGTTGTTCTACCACATGACTATTGTGTGTCATTGTTGGGAAGATCAATGGCCAATAGAATGGGTTGAGATGTTCTCCCCTATATCAACTATTGGGGCTGAAGATGTTTTTCTCCCCCATGAGATTTTGGGTTTAGATGTGCTCCTTGATGTGGTTCTAGGTTGAGCAGGCTCCCTGGGGATAGCCTGTTTCATGTTTCCTAGGTGGTACCACTGGGCTCCCCTCTGGAAATGATTCCAGGTGGTAGAAGTAGCTCACCGATGGATAGAGAGTGGTAGCATAGCCTCCCCTTCAAAATCAAATTATTCTTCTTTTAGATTTGAGAATGTTCAGTATATGAGTAGGGAAAATCAAGAGATAAGTAGGAATAAGCATGAGATGACCAATGACGACATTTGATGACAAGATACATTACATGATGTAGTTTGAATTTCTCCCAAGCAGAGTGGGAGTGTTAATTTGTCATCTTAGTGACCCATTCTAACCATGGAATGATATTCCTCTTTTAGAGAGGACTAATTTTGACTATTTAAGTGCTCAAATTGGATAAGGGAAAGTGTATTTTTTTGAATTAATGCCCACATGTGCACATTTGGTTGGGTCAGCCCTAAACAAATTTGGACACCCTTGGAAGGCTATAAATACAAGTGACCTCAACCTTATTTTGACATCATCAAGGAGAATTGTTCTATTCTCCTCATTGGTTTGGCTTACATTGGTCTAAGGCAAGTTCATGAAGATTGGTTGGAATAGGTCTAAAATTGCAAGGCCTGAAGCTCACATCTCTGTTTTTAGGGTTTCAGGTCTTAGCCATAGGCATGTCATGAAGGAATTTTGACTGCAGTCAAAGGAATTTCATAGATAAGTCTTCCCTATGATTGGGACCTAAAGGTTGAATTTTTCAATTGACTAAATTTTTTATTAGCTGACCGCATTATTCAATGGTTGACTGCATATAGTGATAGTTGTCTGCACACATTAAAAGAAGGGATTTTGGTTATTAGCTTGATTGGTTTCATATTATGTATGTTGATTAGTTGTTGGATAGGGTTATGATTGAATATATGGACCATTGTACTCTCTTTTGTTGAATCATTCAATGAAAATCTAATAAGAAGAAGAATTCCAAAGGGTTTTCCCCATAGTGGGTTTTGCCCCTGTCTCCAAACAATCCTAGTGTATCTATGTATGAATGATTTGCTTCTATTGTTATTTTATGTTTCGATGCATTGATGATGATGTTTTTACTTCTATATAATTGCATATGTTGTTGAATAACGTTGTAAATTAGAATAATGTTATGATGTTATGGGGTGAATTGTATATGTAAATGATGAAATGAAGTTATCAAAGAAAAGAAAAAAATATCCCTAAGAAAAATTAACATAACCCTCATACAAGAGTTGTGCATAGTTATAACATAGTTAAGGATCTGGCTCATGCTCCTTTGATTATGTAAACTCTTGAAGTTTTGCAAAATTGTCTTGCACAAAGGAAGTCCTTGTTAGTAGCGACTAGAGGAGTAGATCCTTTGGATTCAAGCCTCATTTTGCTTAATCACAAGAGCCATATGCCTAAATTTCCACCTCAACATGCATTTATAATCCAAATTTTTGTTAAAGGAAAAATTGTCCTCCACGCAACCGTGAATGAAGATGCCTCTACTTGTATCATGTCACTATCATGTTGGAATGCTTTTGGTTCTTCACCACTTATCTAGTCACCAACAACCCTTAAATCCTTTGACTGAAGAGGGTTCAAACCTTATGGGATATTAAACTCATTATAAGTGGAATTATTTTGTAAGATAGTCTCAGTAGAGGTTGAAGTCATTGATGATTCATTAGATCATAACCACTTACTGGGTCGTTCTTGCGTTTACACTATGGTAGTTGTAGTCTCGTCCTATTTTTGGATGATTGATTTCCATTATCAAGGGGGAATTGTGGCTATTGATCAAATTATATTTTTCACCATTGATTCTGAGACTACAAGTAACATACTACTCATGGGTAAAACACCACTTCCTTATCATAATTTTGGTGTAGAATTATTAAAAGGTTCATCCTTAATGGGAAATTCAACTGTCCCTCCTCCTGACATTCCTACTATGGTTGCTTTAATTAATATGATTTTGTATAGAACTATTCCTTATGATCACTAGATAACACATAAAAGTTCCAACATTGAATCTGTTGGCGACCATATGCTGCTTAGTCCTCTTGAGTTAGCTTATAAGGTTATTCACCTGGCCTATCCGGAAATTTATGAAAACAAAGACTTAGTAAACTTGGTTGATTTTCCCACTCAAGATTCAAATTTAGTTTCCCATTCTGACCCTTTCGATTATATCTTTCCCACCAATGAAAGCATCATGGGGATCAAAATTTCAGATGAGAAACCCTAGGATGATAGTCATCATTGTTCCTTGCATCAACAAGATATTTTTTAGAACAATTTTCAAATATTTTTCTCACCCAAGACTACTAAGGAACCTTAGATGCCCATCTCTATTAATGAGGTTTTTTATGAGAAGAATTTGTCGAATATTGAAGAAACCATTCCCTTTGATATCTCAGTCAATCCTAGAATTGTTGAAAATATCCAGATAGGTTCCTCTTGTTCTCCAAATGAGATTAAAATTTATAAGGCTCTGTTTCAGGAATTCCATGATGTTTTTGCTTGGACCTACAAAGATATTCCAAGAATTGATCCAAATATCATGGTGCATGAAATCAAAACTTACTTAGATGCCAAACTTGTTCAATAATTTTTACGTCCAATCCACCTTAAGAAAGCCATTGCGATTAAAAAAGAAGTTGAGAAAATTTTTCATCTTGGTTTCATTTATCTTATTCCTTTAACCGATTGGGTCTCGAATATAGTTCCCATAATGAATAATTAGCGTATGATCTGAGTGTGTGTTGATTACTGGGATATTAACCGAGCTTATCCCAAAGAGAATTACCCAATCCCTTTTACTGACAAAATTGTTGATGATTGTTCCGAAAGTGAGATTTTCTTACTTATGGACAGATTCTCTTAGTACAATCATATAAAAATACTCCCTTATGACCAACATAATACTATGTTCATCTGTTGATGGGGTATGTTTTCTTATCAAAAATTTCCTTTTAATCTTAAGAATGAGGGAGCAACTTTCCAACATGAAATGAACTATGTTTTTCACAACATTAAGAATATTGTACAAACACAATTTGATGATTTTCCTACCCATTTTAAATGTTGTCAAGACCATCTGATGCATCTGAGAACAATATTCTTACACTGTCAAAATGATAACATAAAATGAAACCCGCAAAAATGTGTCTTTTGTGTTCAATCTGGTCAACCTATAAGATTGTTTATTTCCAAGGGATTCTTATTGATCCCCTAAAATTCTAGGAAATTCTTTATTTTCCTACTCCTTCCAGCCTTGTTTAGTTACAATTCTTGCAAGGGAAGGCTAACTTTCTATGAAGTTTCATTCCTAATTACTAAAGGATTTACTTGTTTCTTTGAAAAGAGGGGTTCACTTTCATTGGGATGATATTGCTCAAAAGGATTTTGATGCCTTCAAAGATGTATTAGCCTAAGCATCATTACTATATCACCCCAATTATCATGGATAATATTTCCCATATCTTGTTGTGGTCGTTACCACTATCATTATCATATTGGTACAAGAAGATAACTTAGGTGATGAATATCCTATTTGTTACTTGAGCCGTAATTTGACCAACACCAGATCCAAGTACTGTCATGTTGAAAACTTATGTTTGGAAGCTATGCAAGTTGTCAAAATATTTCATCACTATATTATGCTTCGAAAGACTCTTGTGGTTTCTAATTGTAGCCTAATGACCTACATTTTGTCACAACAATTGGTAGGGTGGAAATAATTGAAGTGGATCGTTATCCTCCAAGACTTTGATTTGGAATTCATTAAATCCAAGTCTAAGAAATATTTAGTCTTTGTCAAAATGATATGCAACCTTCCCTCCCTTGAATAAGAATCAATAGCTGATGATATTATAGTTGATCAAACATTGTTTCTGATTGACTCCTCTGATCCATGGTATGGAGATATCATCATTTATCTCCAGAACCAAAATTTCTATCATGAAACCACTCATTCTAATCAGTGTTGAATTTGATACCATCCTCTTCATTACATCATAATCGATGACATTCTTTATCGTCGTGGTGTCGATATGATCTTCTAATGGTGCCTCATTCATGAGGAGGCCTAGAAAGCTCTAAATGATTTTCATGCTAGAGCATGCAACGATCATATGTTTGGATATGCTTCCACCCATAAAATATTACATGTCGGTCCAAAAGTATCTTAATAGTTCGAAAGTATCATGCATGCAAAATCCATAACCATATAGCCCATGCTCCACCTACTCCATTCCATCCAATTGTCACTGTTGGACCATTTTCCAAATGTGGCATTGACTTCATAACATGTAACCCTTGCTCAGCCAGGGGGCGTCGTTACATAATCTTTGTAGTAGACTATTTCACTAAATGGGCTGAAGTGATGCCTACATACAACAATAGTAACAAAATTGATGCATTATTCACATTTAACCACATTATTACAAGATTCGGTGTACCACAAGCTATAGTCATACACCATGGAAAACATTTTTGCAATTACATGATGTCTAAAATGACTACCAATTTGGGCTTACAACATGGTATTTCAACTCCCCACTACCCACAAGATAATGGCCATGTAGAATCCATCAATAAGATCTTGAAAGCACTACTTGAACGCAAGGTAGGGATTCAGAAAAAGAGTTATCCAACTATTCTTTTTTCATACTTGTGGGCAACTCCACCTCTATCATAACTATGATTGGATTCACACATTTTCAGCTGATGTATGGTCTGGAAGTTGTTATTCTAATTAAACGTGAAATTCCATCACTAAAACTTGTCATTGAACTTCTTCCTACTACTTCTATCGAACAAGAACTTTTTTTTCACTTAACTCATCTAGATGAGACTTGACACAATGTGGTGATTGCCAAAAAGTCTCACAAAAAATGTATCAAAGCACAATTTAACCAAAATTTCAAAAATGTGTGCCTTCTCGAAAGGTGATATGGTCCTCAGGTATGACCAAGAAGCCAACAAATTAGGAGCTAAGAAACTTGAACCACTATGGTTAGATCCATATATAGTTAAATTTGTACTTGCGAAAGGGGTCTATAAGCTTGTACATTTTGACATAATTCCTTTGGCACAACCTCACAAAGGGTTCCCTAAAAATATAATATTCTTAGATTTTTTTTGCATAGTCACTGTGTAGATATTGTATAGTTTTTTTGGTGTAACACTCATTTAACACTCAATAATATAATACGTGGAGAAACATTTTTTTTTTTTTTAATTTAACATTTATGAATAGTGAATTATTATTATATATGTAACTCTTACCCTGTCTTCATATTACAACAATAGTGTGAACTTACCAAAAGGGGAATTTATTTTTATACATGTACATTTTAATTTCTTTTGTCATCGACCACACCCTTAGTCCTTTGGTAAATTATACACTATATCCTAACAATGTTAATAAGTTGTGTATTTAAATTATTTACAAGGTTCTAGAGAGTTTGAGGGATAGGTGGCCTTACTGGGTTACAAACATATGGATTTTGATTCATCGTTGATGTGAAAAGGGTTAATCCAATGGTTGAAGTCTTCGAGGGGTGGTTTTGGGGTAGCCACCCACACCCACTAGCAAATTCATGAACCATTTGAACCCTGGCTCCTTTGAAACAACTTTGCGGTGGTCTAGATACAATTAATATATTTTCCCTACAAATCTATAGGTATGTATACTCCAGATCTAGTGATTTGATTATCACTAAATGTGGTTTCTCTATCGAAGCTTAGATTATATTAATGCATGAGTTTTTTCTTTCTAGGTCCTCATATGGAAATGCATAGTCGGTGAATGATGTACATGATTCATTTACAAGGTCAAAAGGGTTGTCTAGGTAAGGAATGCCCTGTGCTAATCTTAAAAATAATCTATTATTTGCTTCTTCAGCCAGAATAACTAAGTTTCTTATTTCATGTTGCAGGTAAGCTACTCTGTTTGGAGATATACTTAGCATTTACTATGATATGGCGAAGTTTCCTTTTACGATTTAGGTATATTGATTCTTATGGTTGTCTCCTTCATCTTGCAGGTCTCTGTTTCCAACCTTTTATTTTGGGTTATGACTCGTGAGGAGGGTTTTTATATCCTAGTACATTCTGGTTCGAAATAGGGTTTTTATATCCTATTATATCCTACATCCAAGTTTCCGGTAGCCTTTCTAATCCCAATGTCTTGCCTCTGTATGTCCCTTAAAAACATCTGGGTTGAGAGATAACATACCAGATCATAGGTAATGTTAATTCAAAAGTCCTAAAAGAGTCCAATAAGAAGGTATGAAATGTTTTCCCTCTTCAATGTGGTATATATACTTTGGATAATTTCAAACATGCTGCAATTAAGATTAATTCTATCATAGAATTAAATTCTCCTACTAACCCTAATAGGTAGTATGTTCCAAATCATTATGAAGGCTTATGGTAAGAATGTGCATTACATGGGTTGGTACATGGAATTTTCGGGGTAGCGATTAGGGTTCAGAGTTTCTGTCACGGCGCAGTCTGCGCATCTCTGGATCCACTCAGGCGCTGAACCAAGAACGCTGTCACGCATCAGAGTGGCAGGACGCTAAAAAAATCAAATGGATTCCTCTCAAGGGAGGGCATCAGAGCCCTCCCCCGGCGCAAATAACTCACTGCACGGTCCCGATCAGGATCTGGTGTTTGGTTCGATTGATAAGGGAATCATGAACCGAGAGAACAAGCATCAGCACGAGAACAAGGGGAAAGAAGGGCAGACGGATAATGCCAGTGATGCACAAGACAGTGGGGAGAAACTGGGGGAAACCCCAAAAGTTTCATCGGCGACTTGCAAGCCTATAGCCAAAGAGCGACCCATAATAGAGCTGCCAGGACACAAGATTGACAAGAGAATAGAATATATGCGGGATCATGCCCTTATTGGGAAGTTCATAGGGTTCTGGCTGATAGAGAGGGCCTTATACAGCTGGATTGCGACGAAGTGGAAACCTAAAGGAGATGTTACTCTGCAGCTAGGGCCGAAGGGCTTTTTCACGGCAATCTTCTTTTGCCTGGAGGACAAATACAGAATCCTGGGAGAGGGACCCTATTTTTTCAACTCAGCGGGTTTGTATCTGAGGGATTGGATACCAAGATTCAACCCGGACAAGGAAGATCTCACATCGGCGCTAGTCTGGATCAGACTGTACTCTCTTCCAGATGAATATTGGGATGAGGACATTCTCAAAGATATAGGAAATGGAATAGGGGAATACATCAAGGTTGCAGAAGAAACAAAAAAGTGCATACACATATCCTATGCTCGCATATGCGTCTTCATACAACTGAATGAAGCTTTGCCAGAATCGGTAAGTCTCTTTCACCGGGACGAAGAGTGGATTCAACCTCTAGACTATGAGCACGTCCCCTTCCGGTGCAGAAAATGTCACGCCCTTGGGCATATTTTCCGGGACTGTCTGCTAAATGCCAAAGTCGCTACCCCTGAATCCTCAGAAGCCCCAGCCCAGGATGGCTTCACAAAAGCCCCAAGCCGAAGGCGAGTGCATAAGAAGCCCAACAATGGCAACAAGCCCCAGCAAAATAATAACCAAGGCCCGGCCACAAAGAACAGTTTTGAAATTCTAGCGCCAACCTCTGAGGAACATCCCTCGCTCTCTGAAGCTGCCTCTGTTCCTCCTTCATCGTCCTCCCCCCCCCCCTACAGCCTCTCATCCAAACCCTCCCCCCCCCATTAGCAACCCGGTAATCCACTCGGAAGGTCCTACAGAGACGGAAGGGAAAGGCAAGGATATGGAAATCGATGGAAAGCAAGACCCCCTTCAAAACACAGAGACCAATATGGAAGGAAGCAATCAAGTGCAAATAATGGAAGAAGAACCAGAGAGCATAGATCTGAATGGATTAGATATCATAGAGCTAGAACTGGCATGCAAAAAAAATGCTTATGATAGCATACCAAAGTCTCAAATCAATGAGCTGGAAGTGGTCATATCCAGGGCCTTCCATCAGCGTCAACTAGGTATACAGCCAGGTAGCCAATGGGACGGTAATCCACTCCCAAAAGACACCAAGAAGAGAGGAAGAAAAACAGATCTCTAGCAAACGATCGAGATTGGGAAAATCCTGGTATACTCGGGCAGGTATGCTAAACTGACGAGGTACTACAAACCCTCCATCAATAGTTAAACTATGAAGCTGGTATCATGGAATGTTAGAGGGCTCAATAGCCCTGGGAAAATCAGAATGTTAAAAAACATGATTAAAATGGAAAAACCACAAATGTGCTTTCTGCAAGAAACCAAATGCAACAGCTCAACATTAGGCAGCATTCTCACCAAGGCGTGGCCGGGATGTCGATCGGTAGCGGTGGATGCCTCTGGAGCCTTGGGAGGGCTGGCTATTGCATGGAATACATAGGCGATAGCTCTAACAGATCTGCATGCATCCCATCATCTCATCCAAGCTGCTTTTCACATCCTAGGTACAAATATCCATGGAAATCTCTCTAATGTTTATTTCCCGTAGGATACAGGAAGTAAAATTGCTCTTCTCGACACTATAGAAGCCTTGAACAACAATAGATTACACCCGCTCTAGATCATAGGCAGGGATTTTAATCTGATCACCAAGCTAGAGGAGAAGATTGGTGGTAGAAACAGAATGGATCATGAAAACTCCCACTTCAAGGACTTCATTCAGAACTCCTCTCTCATAGACATACCTTTTGGCAATGGTACTTTCACTTGGAGCAATCGCAGAGCAGGCAAGCATCAAATCACCTCCAAATTGGATTGCTTCCTCATATCAAACAATGCGGTTCACCTGGGAGGAGACTTTTCAACAGCTATCCTTCCTCACACAGGATCGGATCACTGGCCGATTGTCCTCCAATGGTAAAGACCAGGCAATCCTACAAGAAGACCCTTCCGCTTCGAGGAGTTCTCGCTCTCGCATCCCTCGTTCAAAGACTTTGTCAAAACTATTTGGACATCCTTCACCCCGCCTAAAGGATCCAAGATGTTTCAGTTCCAACAAAAGCTCAGGTTTCTAAAAAGTCAGCTAAAAAGATGGAACAGGGAAACCTTTGGTAACATATTTACAGCGCAACAAGAACTAAACAAGGAACTATCAGAACTCCAACAAAAGATAATCACAGAGGGGCACACTGAAGAAACTCTGGCACAAGAACGAAGCATCCACAGCCAACTGGAGGAAAGGCGAAAACAGGAGGAAATATATTGGAAGAAAAAATCCAGAATAAGATGGCTAAGGGAAGGTGAACGAAACACCAAATTCTTCCACAGAACCACTGTTCAGTGAAGAATCCACAACAGCATCCTTTTCATTCAAAAACAGGGAGGAGAAAAAATAGAGAAGCATGAGGAAATAGAGGAGGAATTCCTAAATCACTTCGCTCAAGTTCATCGAGAACCCGAAGGAGACAAGCGTCTGACTATTGAAAGAATAACCAACAATGTGCCAAAGCTTATCACGGAGGAGCACAATGAACTTCTACTTCACCCCATTCTGAAGCAGGAGGTGGATGACGCAATGTCTCAACTTAAGGAAGGTAAAGACCCTGGCCCGGATGGTTTTACCACCACGTTCTTTCACACTTTCTAGGAGTTGATAAAGCAAGAAGTCTGGCAAATTGTAGAAGAATCAAGAGCTCTCCATTGGCTACTCCCAGCTCTAAACACTACTTTCATCGCTCTTATACCTAAAGAGGAAGATTCCATCTCTCCTGACAAGTACAGGCCAATTGCTCTTGGTAATGTAATTTACAAAGTCATATCTAAAGTGATTGCAAACCGGCTAAAGCCCCTCTTGCCCTTGCTTATCTCTCCGGAACAGTCAGGCTATGTGGAAGGGCGTCAGATCATGGACGGAATTCTTCTCACGCACGAGATAATACACTCCCTCAAGAACACCAAGAAGGTAGGTATGCTTCTCAAACTGGACCTCTCTAAGGCTTTTGATAAACTCAGCTGGACCTACATTCATCATATGCTTACAGCCTTTGGTTTTTGCTCTATGTGGGTGCGATGGATCATGAGTCTAATCACCACAACTCAATTCTCCATCCTCGTCAATGGTATCCCCTCAAAGCCCTTCAAACCCTCCAGAGGGATCAGGCAAGGTGACCCCCTTTCCCCCTTCCTTTTTGTCCTAATGGCTGAAGGTCTAGGGCATCACATCAAAAATGCCCTCCACTCTCATCAGCTCAAAGGCCTATCTGTTCATAACACCCCTGCTAATACCCACAAGCAGTTTGTCGATGACACTATGCTTTTTGGTTACCCTTCGGTCCAGGAAGCCTCCCGCTTCAAAGCCCTGCTTAATGATTTTTCAGAAGCCTCTAGTACAAATATCAACTGCTCCAAGTCACAGATTTTCTTCTTTCACACTCCACCCTTAGTCAAGATCGCGGTAGCCCGCATCTTAGGATTCCCCTCTGCTACCCTCCCCTCCAAATATCTAGGAGCTCCGCTCACAGCCTCAGCCATAAAGCACTCTTCTTGGTGATCTCTCCTTGAAAAGCTCGAATCTCGCCTTAACCTCTGGACTCACAGAACTTTAAATCTGGTCAGTCGAGTGGTGCTTATCAAATCGGTCCTTCAGGCTATGCCTCTCTATCTGTTTTCAATCTTAGCAACATCGAAGTGGGTAATAAAAAAAATAAGGAATCTTCAGCGTAGCTTCCTTTGGGGCAGCTCGGCAACCAACCATAAATGGGGCCTTGTAAAATGGGCCACTGTCTGTACTCCCAAAGACAAAGGGGGCATCGGACTGAGAGACCCAGAGCACAGCAATTCCATCATGAATGAAAAAATTTGGTGGCAATGGGTCACTAATCCAGATAAGCCCTGGATCAAACTATGGACAGCCAAATACGCCAACAACAGACCTCAGGAGGAACTCATCAGGTTTACTCCCAATGTCAATGGCTCGCTAATGTGGAACGCTGCCAAACAACACTACCAATTAATTCAAAAGCACAGTTTCTGGGAAGTAAGGAATGACAAAACAGCTAGATTTTGGACAGATGCTTGGAACCAGATGCCAAAGCTCAACAATGTTCTGTTCCCAGCTCCAGAACTCAACAGGCAGGAGCAGCAACAGGAAAAGATCCAACAGTACTGGATGCAGGATGCGGTGCATGGCTTCAGGCAATGGAAACAGGCTAATCAGCTAATCAATAACACAAACCTTCAAGATGCTGAGCAGCTGGAGACGGAGCTTCGGAAAAGAAACATCAGATATGACGAGGGAAATGACATCCTTCGATGGGGATACCAACCAAAAGGTACCTTCACTCCTTCAGAGGCGTACAAAATAATAAGCAACATCACCACTCCTGCTGATCCAATCTGGCGCAAAATTTGGGAGCTCGATTCCTGGCCCAAAGTCTCTCACTTCCTTTGGCTGGTTGGACACAAAAGGATACTCACATGGGATAAATTAAGAAGCAGAAACTTTCATGGTCCATCCATCTGCCACAATTGCAAGAATAATGAGGAAACTCTCCAACACCTCTTGGACGCATGTCCCTCAGCCAACCAGCTATGGGAAAAGGCCAGCTTCAGATGTCAAAGAAGATGCAGAATGGAGAACAACATAATCAGCTCTTTAAGAAACTGGACCCAGAAACCTTACAAAAGTGAGCTCCTTAATGGTTTATGGAACATAATCCCAGGTCTAATCCTCTGGAGCATCTGGAAGGAAAGAAATAAACGAATATTCAAAAACCAATGCTCTCCGATCGAGGACATATGGAAGAAGTTCTGTGGGAATCTTAAAGAAACATTGCTTCTTCGACCATAGACGCAGGAGGATCTTCCATCTCTACACAATGAGAAAAGTATTCTAGACAACTGGCAATTGCAACTTCCTCAGGAACTTCAGAAGAGTGGCCCGGCCAAAAGTAGCAACATCAACAAAGGCAAATGGATGGCTCACCCAAAGCACTCCTATAAGCTCAACTTCGACGGAGCCTCCAAAGGCAACCCTGGAATAGCGGGTTTTGGAGGAATCATAAGAGATCATGAAGGCACTCCCATGCAGATTTATTTTGGAAACATAGGCTGGGATACTAACAACTCAGCAGAGTTAGAGGGTCTCTGGCAAGGACTCACTCTCGCTTGGAATCTCAACCTACAACCCTTAGTCATGGAAGGAGACTCCCAGATCCTCATTAACATGGCCATGTGCCTCCAAAATGGATCTCAATCAAGGAAAATCGCCACTAGCTGGAGGCTCGAAGCAAGGCTGAAGGACATTGAACAATCACTTCGCAGTAATAGAGCCATCTCTTTCACGGATACTAAAAGGGAAGGCAATAAGGTTGCTGACCTCTTGGCCAATATAGGAGTTGAAAATGCCAAT
>APFE031092062.1:3431-15189 GCA_000404065.3 Pinus taeda | reverse complement strand
TGGCTTATGTGTGATGATCTGTTCTATTTTACTGCACCTGTTTACTGTTAATATGGTTGATAATGTTCTAATGCACTCATTGAGGATCAACTAACTGAATCATAAGAAGTTGTGGAAGTAGCATATATGAATCTGAATATGGAAATGAAAAAGTTTTATTGATGTGATAATACTGATTCACCCCCCCCTCTCAGTATTATTTCCAACAGTAGAAGACATGTTGCTAACAGATGAACCTTCATCTAATATAGTGCCATGTACTACCAGGTTATGGGTTTGTACTGTGATCTTGAAAGGCACATAATATGGGAAGCAGAAAGAAGTCAAGTGACTCCAATGGAAAGAAACAACAGAACTACTTAGTGGGGGTGTCATATGATTTCCCCCATGCTCTGAAAGAAAAGGAGACGGACGCTCCTGAACCACCAGGATGGGAGGGTCACTCTTTGATTCATGAGAACCTAAGGAGATGAGAAGAACATGAGTATTATGATCACTACTTTCTTCGGGAATAGAGTGAACAACTAAAGGCATATCCAAGTCGACACTCTTTCCGATCAATGGTTGGTTTGGAACAGACACACGAGAGTCATGCTCAAGAAGAGCATGATGGGTAAGAGATAAATCCAAGTCAATCTATTTACCGATCAGGAGAGGAACAAAGGAAAGCCTCTCATAACCAATAGGAAGTTGAGGTTGAGGAGCTGTAAGGTTTTCCCAAACTTTGGAAGCTTTATCCATGATAGGAAAAAGGTGAATAATATGCTTCCCTCTACATAACCTACAAGGGAATCTAATATTTTCCTCCTTCTTACCATAATTAGCCGAGGGTGTAGCATCGACATGATCTATAGACGTCAATGGGGATGGTTGATCGAGATTTTGAGACCATACCTCTAAGACTAAATTAATGTCAAGACAGTCTCAAAGGAGATGGTCACTCTTACACATATTTCAAGTGAATTTTACCTTCCACGAAGGATCAGAAGGTTTGTCAATGGGGGGTGCATTTGGAGTAATAGCTGCGTGGTTGGCCTCTCACTTATCTGACTTCTTCTTCTTCATATTCTTCTTCTTAGCCTCCTGGTTCCCAGACATGAAACTTTGAGTAAGCGAAGTAGAAGAGGACGGTGAAGAAATAGGGGAAGAAGTCGC
The DNA here is from genome assembly GCA_000404065.3 of Pinus taeda. NCBI lineage: Eukaryota > Viridiplantae > Streptophyta > Pinopsida > Pinales > Pinaceae > Pinus > Pinus taeda. The sequence goes on along the minus strand of APFE031092062.1, from coordinate 14,034 downwards.
GGGGTCAGCCTTAGAATCATCATGACGTGATTCAAATTAAAAAGATGTCTGGACAAGAGTCGGAACACTTGGGACCACTGATGTCTAAAACAACCAAACAGGTAAACTAATTATTAACCCTCGAAAGGACAACCTCGCCATATAAGGCACACCAAAATTTCCAAAAGAAGGAAAAGGACTGGGATTCCCATCTGAGGGGAACCCTTAACCAATGGACTCTCGAAATGTTGCCATTGGAATTGACCCTAAAGGATTACTAAGGATGTTAACCTTTACTAGGAATATTTTGTGGGAAGTTTATTTTAGAAAATTGAAATAAAACTTTACCTTTTCATGTTTTAGGAGTTGAGAAAAGGATGAAATATGACTCTAGTTTCTTTCGATTGGAAACGAGCTCAAAAGCACAAGTGCTCGAATTATCCTTTTACTTTAATGATTCAGTAAAGATCAAATGAATACTCTAGATGATCTAGGTAAAAAGGATTACCAGGAAAATTTGAACTGCATAATACCTCTCCGTGAATCGAGAAGTACGGGCAAGCAATCTCCCTGAATGTTGTGTTCAATGTATCATGTTGACAAGGCTGCCGACTTGGCTTCCTATGGGTAAAGGATTGTAGCCTAGAGGGATTTCCCTTTATATACTTCATGGTACAGGGAGCACATATCCATACTAGCATTGTCTAATGCCAAAGAAAACGACAACCACTAGGTTTAAAGACGTTAGAGAACATCTCTAGACGAGATCACTGAATGTGAGCATTAAGTTTCAATGATTCCTTAGGTTAATTAGGTCTCAATTACAAGGTCGTAATGATTTCGTCTAAAAAACCCCCTACATGCAGCTATATGAGAAAAGAGATCTTTGTTCGATGAAAGTTAACACTAATTGAGAGATAGGGAACAAAAAATCAATGCAACAATCAAAGAATGAAATATTTCTCTAATAAATCTCCTAAATGCACTTAATCTTACCTTAATAACAAAAGAAGTTTCATTTCATTTCTAATGCTTATGATGATGCAATTCTAGCTTCTCAATAATGTTACTAATGCAATATTTTAACTTAAGTAAACTAGAATGATGTTCTTGTTTTCATAAAATGGAAGATGATTCTTTTACATAAATCACTTTAATGACAATTTTCACAATTTCGAACAAACAAGCATTGATCAAATCCAAAGCATGATAAATGAAACTAAAAGAAACTTTTTCCCTGAATCAAACAAACCAAACACAAAAATGCTTCAATCGAGAAACCAAGAAATGTAATCTATGCTGGGAAAGAGAAAAGAGGTAGTTGAAATAAGAGAACAAATGAGACTATTTCACTCATTCAATTGAAATCAAAGCAAACAAAGCATCTAGTCACTTCTAGGAGGAGGAAGAGAGTTTGAGGGTCAAGACACACTGGCACTAGAATGGGAGAAATTGTGATTTTTTTCTTAACTTAGAGACTAAAGTGACTTTTGGGAAAAAACTAGCACTGATCAGCATGATTAGCATGACTTTCAGGCTAAACCTAGTGTTGATAGGTCTCATCGGCACGACTGTCTGGCCAAAGATAACACTGATCGAGGGATTCAAAGAAAAAAATAAAAAATAAATTCACATAGGGATAGACTTAACACATCAAAGGGTGGGCTAAACCAAGAAATAACACAAACCAAGCTAAATCAAGCTCTCTAGTCAGGAAGAAGACGATCTAAACAGATTAGAGGGTAGAAATAATGAGAGCAAAACACATTGGCCAAGAATGGGGGTAAGCCCTAATATTCACTTACAATCAACGACGTGACTGCCTAATTGACAACAAGTGGCAAAGGGAGGTCAGCGCAACTTTTTTTCAGCATATCGTGTTAATTGACATGACTTTCAGCAGATTAAGCGCGTTGAGTGAGGGAGCCAACAAAAAATTAAAAAAAAATGAAGCTGGGACAAGATCTGCTACTATGAATTTCAAACTCAAACCAGTAAGCAGAGTAAAAGTAGCAAAACCAAAGGGAAAAAGTGGAACTAGAAAATTTCACACGAAATCATGAAATCTCAAACAAGACAAATAGAAGGAATGGATTGCCAGTGGAGTCGCCAATTTGTGGTGAATAAAATTATGTGTGTGGACACAAACAATTCCTCTACCAAATAATGAGTCTAGCCACAACTGATACAATCTATGGAAGATGTCCTTAGGTTATAACCAATTAAGAGGGCCTACCTCTTGGTACGCTTATCCCATTTCATGATGTCCTTTCTTTCTCTCTCCAGCTATCTCTTGCTTCCTTCTTAAAACACTTGAAACAAGTAAATAACAAGAAATAACAATTTTGATAATAAACAAATTGTAATTCAACCTACTTAACAAGTCAAGAAACATTAAGCCATGAACATGTAAGATGAAAAATCATGTAAGAAATGAATTGATAGCTAAATATATATTGAATCAAGAATAGATTACAACCATTGTATATCCGATGAAACTAGGTGCCCACACACTTCTACTAACATTCCATGATGACCTCAATAATAGTAGTTTTAAGTCTCTTCCTTTTACGCTTCACACTAAACTAAATTCGCACTTCTCCCTCACACAACTAGATAGATACAACTACGAATAGCATGCTCTTTACTCCAAACCTAATTAGTGCTAGCACACCAACATTAACACTATATCAGTAACACTTCAACACTAAGTGTAGCTTGTGCTTGGGAGAAATGGAGGTTTATATAGCATGAATGGATGGGAGATGGATCCTCTTCTCATGGGAAAAGGTCTTATCTCCTGAGGTAGTTCCATCATTATATGGGAAAGGATCCCAAACTATCACCATTGACCCTATCCAGCGAAACCATTTACCAGACTTATGTTACGAAGCTTCTAGAGCTGGAAGTTTTGGCTCTTTATCTAAAAAACTTTCCATAAGAGGACTGGCGTGACTGGAACAAAGCTCAGGTGCTCTTGTCGGCACTAGGGATAGTGTTAATCCCTGCATATCGGTGTCAGGAGGACAAAGACCATTAGCGTGAACCTTGTAAATTGGGGAAAACAGAAGTTTTTGGGGAAATGGTGCAAAAGGGAATTGCTCTTGTCATGAAGAGGGACACAATGGGAGTTTCTTCATGAAGGGTAAGCATGTAGGATTCACTATAGAGGCCCTCGAGAATCAAGGAATGGGGAGTATAGGGAAAGTGACAAAATGTTGTGTAACACCAATGGATTGATATTATAAACCAGAGGGAATAACAAACTGAAGGGATTAATAGTAAAATCCCAAGGGAATAAGATTAAACCCAAGGGACTAATATTATAAACCAATGAATATAAACCCTAATATAGCTATTATAAACAATAAAATAAACATGATTTACCATGGTTGGTTTTCATATTGAGACAATACTTATCACAATGTCATGTTGGACCTTGGTTGACCATAATTAAGTTTCATATCCATACCATATTTGTCACAATGATATGTTCCACCATGGTTGATCATGGTTTATTTTCATATTGAGGAAATCCTTATCACAATGCCATGTTTGACCATGGTTAATTTTCATATACAGACAATTTTTGTCACAATGCGACATTGGACCATGGTTGATTTTCATATCGAGACAATTTTTGTCACAAAGGAATATTCAAACATTTTTTACCACGATTGACTATGATTGACCATGTTTAATTCTATAAAACATGTTTGACCATCATCAACCATGTCTGACCATGGTTTACCATGATTGTCCGTGATTTTTATATGGACACAATTGTTGTAATAATGCGAGATCCCACCATGATTGACCATGATTGACCATGGTTGGTTATGGTTGACCATGATTGTTATTATAAACCCAAGTTAATAATAAACCAAAGGGATTGATATTATGAACCTAAGGAAACATAAACCTAAGGGATTAATACTAAACCCCAAGGGATGATGAACATAATGGAATAATATTAAACCCAAAACAACCACATTTACTAATGTGGTTGATATATGTCGATAGGCTTAAATGAACCACATTAATAATTATTAGATGTATAATTTAAAGATGGCTATTAAAAATTAAATACTTTTAATTGTTAATAATGATATAAATAAAATATGGTTATTATATTATATTATACTAATATATAATATAATACTATGTTTTTATATATAATATAATATTTATAGTTATATTTCAAACTATAGTATAATTAACATAATATTCTAAACCAAGGGATTATAAACTAGTGGGAGTAATATTAAACACAAGGAATTAATATTATAAACTCAAGGGATATAAACTCTAAAATAAATATTAAACTCTGAGATTAATATTATAAACCTTAGGACTAACTTTATAAACATATGCGATTAGTAAACCTAAGGGATTTTAAACCCATATGAATAACATTAAACGTTAGGATTAATATTAAATCCTAATAACATAAAAACTAAGATTAATAAACTCAAAGTATTAATGCTATAAACCCAAAGGATTATAAACTTAATGGACTAATATTAAACCCTGAGATTAATATCATAAGCCCGTGAGATTAATAAAATCATTGGATTAATACTAAAAATACGATGGATTATAGACCCAAGGGAATATAAACCATATGATTAATATTTTAAACCTTAGGATTAATATTATAAACCCAAGGGAATAACATTATGCCCAATGATCAACATTAAACCATAGGAATATAAACCATATGATTAATATTATAAACATTTTCTAAACCATATGATTAATATTATAAGCAATTAATACTAAAAATCCAAGGAATTATAAACCCAAGGGACCAATATGAAACCCAAGATATTAATATTATAGAACCAAGGGATATATACCCTAAGCTAAATATTATAAACCCAAAAACAAACATTAAACACAAATATTCATATCATGAACCTTATGACTAATGTTATAAGCTCAATGTATTAACAAACCCACTGGATTAATATTAAAAAACCAAGGCATTGTAAACTCAAGGGAATAAAATTAGACTGTAGGATGAATATTAAACCATAGGAATATAAACCATCAAATTAATAAAGCCAAGGGATTAACATTATAAACCCTATTACTATTATTATACCCTAGGAATACAAACCCTATGATTAATATTATAATTCCAAGGAATTTGTATTATAAACCTAAAGGATTATTGATGAGCCCCGGAATTGGGTAACTTATTGGGCTCATTTTGCATAACGTTTTTCATCAATCCACCATTTTTCATAGTTTATGCATGTTTTTTGAGTATATTTATGTTAGTTGAATCGATGAGGATAGCCACTTGAGCAAGAAGGCTAACATCTTGTTAATGCAGATTTTTGGAAAAACTTTGGATCAAGGCCAAGCAATTATGAGCCAGATGACAGCCAAGCATGAAGGAACAAGGGTGAGAACTCGTAGGAAGGGTGTCCCTTGTATTAAATGGCCCCTTCCTCGAAATCTCCACCCTGAGCTCGTAGTTTAGCAAGCCACCGAAAAGGATTCCCAAGGGCAGCCAAGTAGTCTTGTGTAAAGTGGCTCATCACTAGCAGTTTTAGTAGCCGAGCCCCTTGAGTTAAGGAGGGTTGTTGGAGACCCTCGTAGGCATAAATAGGAAGGCTTCCAGCCTTCGTAGGTTACTTTTTGGACTATTGTATTTTGCATTATAGTGCTGTTATTTTCTTAGCTCATTTTGTAGTTGTTGTTGTATAACTTTCTTGTGACATGATTATTTTTTAGCAACGGAAAGCAGCTTCATTTGGCATCAGTTATGAGTTCTTCTTAGGAGCCTGTAGCTCTTGGGGTTGGGCCCAACCCAAGTGCCAAGGCTTCCTTTGTGTACTGTTCTTTTCTTTTCATGTCTTTGCAAAATAATTTATGTTAAGTAGATTAGACTCTTGCTTGGTTACTTAGATCATAGTTGACGGTTAAAGGGTATTTATGTTTAGATTTATTTAATATGTTAATAATAGGGAAAATCATTAGAAAAAGGCTATCAAGCACCTTGTATCTCACCTCTCCCTCAGTGGAATCATGAGGTGGGACCAATGTGACCTTGCTGCTACCAAAAACATTGTCTTTGCTTCACCATGCAATTATTAGTGTTAGATTCTCATTTGCAGAATTTGTTACCAATTTCGGTCGCATGCTTATGTTCATGATTGCTTAGTCGGATAGTTTCTTCACATGATTTTGTAGCAAATAGAATTCTGCTCATTTTCTTTGCTGTTATCTAGGTCAGATTATGCTAACGTAGTTATGTCCTTGATTTTCCAAGTCTTTGTTTGTTTAGTTTGAAAAATAGCTTTGAGAGAACCTGTAATACTTCTCTATTTTCCCGTACTCCATCAATCCCACCTGCTCCATCCTCTACTTTGGATCCTTGCCTTACATTTGCGACATTCGCTCGCTTCGCCCTTATTCCCATATTTTTGTGCAACATTGTCTATCCCTCCTTGAACAAATCCAACCATCCTCATCACTCCACAACTCCATCCACCACGTCCTGGACCTCATAACACCCCTATCTCACCTCCATACTCACTCCTTCACCTTTCTTCCTCCATAAATCCTCCAAAATCCCCTTTCTAAACATCCTGTAGAAAATTATAGAACATCCCGTAGAAATTCCAGAACATCTTCTAGAACCCCTGCAGACTTCCTGTAGAAGCTCATGAAAGTAGTTTTTTGATAGCCAAACTCTGTGAAACTCTCGGGAAGGGTGTTAGGGACCCCTTAGGCCCTCTCTGAACCTTCCCAACCTCTTGCAAGCATTTCCTCTTGCCAATCCACCTCTGCACAGTCAAAAACAGTGAAAGCACATGCATGATAATTTTGACAACTTGTTCAAAAATACAAAAAGATGTTTTATTTAGATAGAGGTAGCTTAGAAACATGTATTTTACCTTCCTAGAAGTCAATGGCATCTCTTTCAATATCTTGCATCCTCTTTCTTGCATCAATAGGGCTAGCTGGTAAAATTAGGGTTTGCTAGGGTTTTCATTACCTTTCATCTTTTCAGTTTCTTTCTGCAAGTATATTAGCGTCCTTTGAGTTAGCTTCTGTCCATCAGTTAAAAATATTCTTCTCAAAGCTCATAGAAGTTGGCTTAAGCTTCCAACAAAATTGTGCGAGCTGACCAAGTGATAGCCGCTGCAAGAGCTAGTACTTGTGCCTACATTATCGTAGCTACCAAGTTTGTTACCAACTACCGGGTTGATAAAAGTAAAGAAGGGAGTTCGAGGAGTTGCAGCATTATTGCTGCAATACTGGAGTCCACCATTTATAAACCAAATGGATTTCTATTAAACACTAGGATTAATATTATAAACCCTATCAATAATATTATACCCTAGAAATATGAAACCTTAGATTAATCAACCCAAGGGATTGATATTAGAAGCCCAAGGCAATAGAAAAACAACGGATTAATACTAAAATCCCATAGGATTAATAATGAAAACCCAAGGTATATAAACCATAAGATAGATATTATAAACCCTAAAAGAAGCATGGTTGACAATGGAATATTTTCATATTAAGACAATATTTGTCACAATGTGACGTTTGACCATGGTTGACCATGATTTGTTGTCATATTGAGAGAATATTTGTCACAATGTGAATTTGGACCATTGATCTAAAAATCACCCTTGAGTGACCTCAGTTAATTAATTATTGAATGAAGGTATTAGAGACTCATGTGCTGGTGTGTGTTTATGTTATTTTAGGCAATAGATCAATTAGATTGCAAAATACACAAACACTGGAAAATGGAAAATATCACAAGAAACATAGTAAGAAAATAAAATAATAGAGCAATTAATAAGGAGTTCACCCTAGCCTCCAAGGCTATTTCTCCGGTCTAGCTTCCAGTGGTGGCCTTCTTTTATTGGGTCTTTATAGTAGAGAATTACAATGAGGAGCTCGAATTGAGTCTCCTGAACAGAACAATGTTTGGTAGGGTGGTTCTTGGATCACCCAAGCCACTAGAGTACACAGAATCTTTTCCTTACCAGAACTTGACCTCTCTGGTCTTTAATGGGAGGCGCCCAATGTGGTGCTCAATTCCTGATAGATCCTCTCAAGGATTGCTCAATGTTGCCTTACGATGTAGGTCAACTCGTCTCTTTGTCTTTCTACTTCTTTCTTCACTATCTTTTCTTTTCTCATTCTTCGTCTTCTTCTTGCTGGTTCTTCCTCTCGGTGTCCTCAATTCTCTATTCTTTGTTCATGGCTTTAAACCCAATCGATCTCAGGATTGCTCGCTCCCTCTTCCACCCTCGTCGGATCACCTACTTTTGCGCGCTTGGGGTTACCTGTCTCTTTGTCATCGTCAACAACTCACAGGGAGTTTCCACTTGTCCTCTTGCGAACTGTACCAACTTTTCTTTGTTGATTTGGTTTCTCAGTTACAGCATGGAATGAGTCATCCACCAACTTGGCGGTCAAATCAGACGTCAAGGTTCTCCTTGTAGTGGCTTAATCCTCTGTTAAATCTGGTTTCTCCATCGGGTGCGATCTCCACCATTAGATTGAGAGCCCCCAGATCTAATGACATTTTCTCATTTCATGCGGTTGACTTGCTTGACCATTAGTGTGCAATGAGTGGTGGTTTTCTCTCCCATACACTAGCGATGTGTCGCGCACTGAATGGAATCACTTGTTTTTCTCCAAATCTTCTTACCACCCAAGGGTGCCCTCGATATACTGTTGGTTTGGAGTGCGGGTCCCACCTTTAGACTTCTTACTTTCCCCATGGTTTTCCCAACTTCCATGCGACCTAGCACTTGGGGCCTTTCCTTCTAGAGCGGTTTTGAATCATGTATAAAAAATGGCCTCCTTTTCCAAATTTGGGCTTCCCTAGTGCCATTTTGGCCTCCTGCACAGTCTCCATGGGCCTCAGTCAACGTGCCTTGACTGAGGTCCTCGTCATTCCTCGTTGGCTGCGAACTGCCACTATTCAGAGTTCTTCATGATCACTCTGTGCTCTTGAATTTGAATTTTTTTGTCCTGATTTGATACAGTCATGGTATTGTGATAATCTTCATGGATCCAATTTATACCAACCATGGTTGAGCATGGTTGACCATGATTGACCTTCCTGGAACACGGTTGATTTTAAAATTGACAAGCTTTGTCGTAGTGTGACGTTGGACCGTGGTTGACCATTGATGATAATGGTTGTGACAATGTGATGTTTGACCATGAGACAAATTTATCATAATGTGACCATGGCTATTGATGATTATTGGCCATGATTAACCGTTATTTACCATATTTTATTTTCATATTGAGACAATCTTTGTTACAATGCAACATTGGACTGTGCTTCGTAATGATTGACCATGGTTGAAAATGGTTGATTTTCATATTGAAACAAAACTTGTCACAATGTGAAATTGTACCATGGCTAACCATGATTGATTTTCATATTGAACATGATTGATTTTGATTTTGAAATAATATTTGTCACAATGTGACATTTGTCAATGGTTGACTATGGTTGGTTTTCATATTGAGATAGTCTTTTTTACAATGTGATGATGAACCATGGTTGACGATGGTTGACAATGGTTCAAAATGGTTGATTTTAATATTGAGACAATCTTTGTCACAATATGACATTGGACCTCGGTTGATCATGGTGGACCATGATTATACACCAAAGTGATTTATATTAAATCCTAGAATTAATATTATAAACCCTATCAATAACATTACACTCTAGGAATATGAACCCTTAGATTAATAAACCCAAGGTTTATAAACCAAAGGGACTAACAAAAGAAATGGATTAACACTAAAAACTAAAGGGATGATAAAGCCAAAGGAAATAATATTTGTAGGTTTTAACCCTGTACAGAAATCCCCTACATAGGAATTCTAAAACAAAGAAGATAAACAATGCGAGAGCATAACACATAAAACACATATGCACAGAGATTTCCCCTGGACTCCAAAACTGGGACTACCAACATGATTTTTCATTATGTTCCTTTCAATGTTACAATACATATTTATAAATGCCGAAGTGTCCAATACCATGGACCGAAAACCATAAGTATGTTCGCCCAACCTAATATAGGGTCCAAAAAAAAATTTCCCGAGGCGTTTCCCTGCACCCCATAAAGGGGGGTTACCCACCGCCCTCAAACCCCCCAGACAGGGGGGCTGTGGTCCTCCGCTGTGACCACCACGCTCCGCAATCGGCGCAACAAAGGGGGTGCTCTACCCCCCCTCCAACTCCCCAGTTAACTACGTAGGTTAGTCATGGAAAGAATATAACACAACCCAACAATCTCCCACTTGTTGTTTTCCTTCCACATGGGGCCACAGGAGAGCTTAGTCATTTTTCCAGCCTTGAAATGCCCATTGTTTCTCTACACCAAGAGAACTTCTCAAAGCTCACAGATTTTGTCAATGCATTTGCAGTATTCTTCAAATTGTCCACCTTTACCAGCAACACCTTTTTGTCTTCTATCATATCCCTCACATAGTGATACTGGACATCAATGTGCTCTGTCTCTGAATGATAAGTAGGGTTCTTTGCCAAGAAAACTGCACTTTGGCTGTCACAGTCTATCCTTATAGCTCCCTGTACTAACCCCATACTTGA